>CAUG01000008.1:0-95805 GCA_000442785.1 Papiliotrema flavescens NRRL Y-50378
GGGGGGGGGGGCGACGCTGACACCAGTCCGTGTCGAGACTGAACACTTGGGTAATGCCGATGCCTACCGCGTAAGCCTACCACACTGTCCTACCTGACGGGGCGCTGATGCCGCAGGTCACAAGGGAAATCCCGCTTCCATATCGCCGTATCGAGCATGATTCGGACGAGGACGACAAGTTCGAGTCGGAGCAGCCGTCCAAGGGCATCTCATCGCATTGGAAGAAGATCAAAATGGAGTTGGTGGGCAAGTCGAAGGGCCGCGGACCGGATGAGGTGAATGCCGGACCCAGGGGACATGAGAGGCAGAGAGAGTATGAGGCGAGGAGGCCGGGCGATACGGAGGAGGACCCAACGGCCGAAGAGGGCAATATTGCGGTGTAGGCGTGCTGCGAGCATTTGCACAGATCAGTCGGATGTCAAGAGATTATCAATCGAGAGCCAGCTTCGATTACGTTATTATCATATAGCTCATCATAATACACGATATGTCATGACCAGTAAACGGAGTCGGGACGGAGCCACGCTTGGAGTCAAGCGAAGTTGACCCAACCATGTTCGTACGAGTACGGTGCGTTGGCATAGACGCATGCACTGCGTGATACATCCCATGTGCACGTATGACACTTGCGCTGCGCTTCTGAGCAGCGCAACGATATCGTGCACTACCAGAAGTCATCGCCTGCGCTCGCCGCGGCCTTCTTGCCCCCTCCAGCAGTCGCCTGCCTCTGGTAGAACTCGCTAACCTGTTCCGCCGTCGTCGCCTCATCTGCATTCTTATCGTCCCTGACCTGGATGAACCGCGGGAACCGTAACGAGATACCCCTCGAGTCGACCTGTCTATCAGCCCATGTCGCCTCTCCGGGATACCGCACTGCCCAGAGCGCAGCGTCGAACTCACCAGCCCATGCGCCGCGGTATACACCGGACTGAGACTCAGGTCCGCCGTCAACACCTCCCACACGACTTTCGGCTCGAACCACACATCCGGCTTCGCGCCGCCGACTTCGAGATCGCTCCGATGTGTCTCAATCTCGAGCGGCTTGAGCGACTCGTAAAAGGCCAAGAGAACCTCGTCGGAGAATCCCGTCCCGATCTTGCATATCGTCTGGAAGTTTTCCGAGTCCGGGTCATAGCATGCGAGCAGGAACGCGCCATATACGTTCGTACGCTTTCCTTTACCATGGTACGCGCCCACAACGACTAAGTCGAGCGAGTCGCCCACGCCGCTCAGGTAGTCCTTCTTGAGCTGCGATTAGCGAACGGCCTACCCTCTTGGACGGTCCATGACACTTACCTTGAGCCAGTTCATAGACCGCCGACTGGGCTCGTACGTCGACGAGTCGGTCGTCAACATTTTAACCATCAGACCCTCGCAGCCGTCTTTGACACTCTCTTCCAGGAACGTCTGGATCTCATCGGTGGATGAGCCGTCCGAAGACTTGGCGAAGTCAAACTCGCCCTCGACCTTTTGGAAATTGTCCTGTAGCAGTTGTCGACGCTCTATCAGTTGCTTCGTCAACAGGCTCTGGATTTCAGCGATGCCAATAGTTCAGTGCGCCCTGTCACGCACCTCGCCATTCAGATACAGCAGGTCAAAGGCGAAGAGGTGCACCCGGACAGTGATCTCCTCTGCCTTGACATCCTTTCTCTTCCGTCGCGACAGATCCTGGAACGGCAACAGCTTCTTCGTCTCCAAATCGAAAGCCACAGCCTCGGCGTCGATAACAAAACTCTTAACGCCCTCTTTTATGCACTATCATCAGCATCTACCGCAGTCTGTCAGCATTCACTCACCCGCGGTATTTGCTCGACCAGATCAGGGTACTTTGCGCTCATATTCTCCGAGTTTCGACTGAACACTGCGATCTCTCCGCCCTCCATCATATGCACCTGCGCTCGCTCGCCATCGTACTTGTACTCGCACGTGAACTCCTTGCCCTCGAATCGATCCAGCACTTCGGTGATGGCTTTCGTCGGTTTCGCCAGCATCGGCTTCAGCGGCACACCTGGGATCAGCTTCCGGTCATGGTTACTTCGGGACGAACTCACCAGGAGTAAGCCTGCAGTTCTCACGCAGGCCTTCGACTCCGCCTTTGAGCAATGCAGGCACGACTAAGTCGTAATTTGGCAGCTCGCTGAGTGATTAATGCACGGCCAATGGCCATGAACACGATGCACTCACCTGTACACCGCCTTTACAACTTCTGCGCCCTGCTCCAGCTTCGACGCAAGTTGATCGGGTGGTAAACGCTTATCGCCTGCAATCAGCTAGCAGACCGGGCGAGTGTGTCATCACCCACCGATGTTCTTCAGCACGATAGCATGTGCCAGAGCCACCACCAGCGTCTTGTCCGCCAGACCTATTCGCAGCTTGCCTTCCAGCGATCTGACGACAAATTTCGCTTCGTTTCCCTGACACGCCGCCAACAGCTTCTTGATGATGCCGACTTTTTTGGTTTGCGACTGCTCCATGAGCTTCCGAAGCCAGCCCGCGCTGGCATTTAGAACCACTTACCGCGTTTCCGCTGGCTTTGGCAATATCCGTCAAATCCTTGAACACGCCCGGAACCGTAAGCGGCTTAGGCTTGAACATCGTTGGCTGATTATTCCGGGACAGCTGACGTGAGCAGTCGCAGATGATGGGCGTTGGAACAACGCACCATAGCAACTTTGCCTAGATCTCCCTCTTTGCGCAGATCCTCCTTGATCTTCGTTGTTGCTCGTCCTGTTGACTCCGCGATGGCCTTCACTAGCAACATCTCCCCAATTCCGAGCTCGATGCCCATATAGTCGGGGCACAGCTTCCGTCAGCTTAGGGCAGGATGATGAAGCTGTCAGCTCACCCGGTTGATACACAGGTAGACCACTTTCAGCAGATTTGAATCCTTGATGCTCGTGGCGGTATCCCGCTTTGCGACGACGAGCAGGAATTGCGTCAATAGATTGAGAATTTCTAACCGTTTCGTCGTCGCTTCGATCTTCTCAAAAGTGGACACGAGCGCAGCATAAGGGACGCTGAGAGTTAGAACGATCCGCACAGCAAGCTCCAACTCACGCTTCGCCCTCTTTCCACCCTTGATCTGCAACAGGGACTGACTTGTAGTCCTTGGTGAAGATCGAAGCGCTGATCTTAGCTATGCCACTACTGTGCACCGGCCGACTCACAGCTTGACAGCGGCCTCCTCCTCTTGCTCATCTTCGGCCTCGTCGTCCAGCTCTTCTTCGCCTTCGTAGTCTCCGTCCTTCTCCGGCGAATCGCGGTCGTCGTTTTCCGTCTCAGGCACAGAAGGCTTCTTCTTCACGGGCTTGGCAAAGATCGAGGCAATTGGCTTGTCATCCTTCTTGCTCTTCGATGGACCAGCCTTGAGCCCGGTATCGCGGCGCTTCTCGTCTTTCTTTACGCTCTCATCCTTCTCTGACGGCAGGGTGTGCGTTCCACTCAAGCTGTGCTTGACGGCTGCTGGTTTGGAGGGAGATGCAAAGATGGAGGCGACCTTTGGCTCCGTCTTGAGCTTTTTAGCGGGCGGAGATGGATCTTAGCAGTCAGCCGCGAAGAGAACACAGTGAGCAAGATTCACCTCTGTTCTCGCCGGGACTGGGTTTTATATCCACGTCTCCGTGACCATTCGCTTCCACCTCGTCATCTGAATCGACGATCCGCTTCTTCTTGCTGGTTTTCGGCTTACTTTGAGCCCTCACGGAGCTCTCTGAGTCTGCGATAAGCATCTTGAAGTGTTATTCACCGCGTCACAACAGCTCAAGGATAAGCTGCAAGCGAACGTACCGCTCATTGTCGTTTCGTGGTCGATATGCCGAAAATCAATGTCAGATGGTCATGATCGTGAAGAGGGGTTCCGGTTGACGCGTCTGACTTGCACGCGTCATCTTTTGTTCGGACATCGCCGCCACCGACCACATAACCGGCGCACAAAAGGGTGCACGCGAACAATGTTTCAATCTTGGTGAGCGACTGCTTGCTCGATTGACCGCCCGACTGACTGACCGGACTTGAGGCTTACAGACATCCTTTGCTGCAGCAGTATACTCATAGTCTCGTATCTTATTGTTCGACAAGGCGGACGGAACAGTCAAACCCAGATAAAAGCTGAGACGCCGCGAATCGCCTCGACCCATCAATCGTTCTTCGCTCCATCAGCAACATCGCCAAAGTTTAGCTCTTACTCGCATCTTCTATTCCTCGCATCATGGACCGATCGTCTCATCAATCACTGCGCCCCGAGCGCATCGCCAACTCGCCATATCGCCGTCCTGCCGCGAACGGAATGAAGAAGTCTTCCTCATTCGCCAGTATACGCTCAATCTTCTCGTATCCTCTCAACCTCTTCCGGAATCCCTCCGAGGAGCTCAGTCTACCAACGACGACGTCGGACTTGCCTGTGCAGGTCGAGGCGAACTCGGAATCCGGTTCGGAGGACGAGTGGAACGGTCAACCACCTGCAAGCGCAAACGGGATGGACGTTTTTGACGCTGCAGCTGGCGCCGGACGAACAGGCCCAGAGTTTGAGACAAGGACGGCTTCATGGAGAGCAAAGGGGGAAGTGCCTGGTGGACGGAGAGATCTGGCGCGACGGAGCTTGGAGGTGTGTAGTGGTGTCCATCTCTGCGCTAAGATGCTCACGATGAAGGGCATAGCTGTCGACGGTCCAAGCGGGAGCGGTCCTTCAACCTCCCTCATCCGCTCAGAAACCACCCCTGCCCTGCCACTCGCTCTGACGACCCCGGGACCGCGCAGCACCGCTCGTCCGCCCGTCAACACTAACAAGCGCCCCCTCCAATCCAACACCCCGCCAGCATCATTCGCCGCACCTACGCCTTCGTTCCTCCCGCATGCCGCTAACACCGGTAAATCAGCCTCAGCCACCGCATTGCAAGCGATCTTCGCGAACAAAGACAGCGCTGCCGACTTCACTGAAGAGGACCTGCGCCTCATCGAGATTCTGCAGAAGTCCCTCAAGGCAGAAGCGCAGAGCGCGCGGATAGGAGAGGTATCTTCTACGCCCAGTACGCCCAAGTACAGCGGATGGAGCGCAGGAACGCCGCGGGCTCCTGCAGCTGTGCCAAACAGCTTGACGGGTCGGTGGGAAGAGGGTACGCCGTCGAGAAACGCCGATTCTCCTGCGGGATCCGCATTTGCTGTCGGCGCGTCGACACCGCTGAATGGCACGCCGGGGAAGAAACCATTCTCGGTGCGGTACCTTGGTCCAGGCATGTCGCCAAAGAGGATGCTGGGCAAAGCGAAGTCAAGTGGCGGAATCAAGCCGCTTTTCTCATTCGCTTCCTCATCCGAAGAGGAATCCGCCCCTAAGAAGCGCAAAGTGGACGACGAGGAGGACTCGACGCCCGCAAAAGGCATCTCGTCCGCTTTATCTTTGCCAAACTTCGCCAGCCTTGGTCCAACGTCGACGCCAAAGCTGGACAAGGGCAAGACTCGAGCTGGTCCGCACCCTCTCAGCCAATCTTCGACCGCCAAAGACGCGAATGATCCGGTAACGATCGGCAAGAAACGCGCAGCGGATTTTATGCTCGCCCTGATTGAGGAACAGACAGCTCCGGAGCGTGCGGCCAAGGCAAACGGCGCGCTGACGGAGAGCATCATCATCAACCCATACGATATCCCATCCGAGGCCCCTATCACTCCATCTACACCATCTCGCTACGAGTCGCCCCGTAAGGTCCAGCTTCGATCGTCGACCAGCACCCCCAAGCGTGGAGCGGCGGCCAAGCTCGATGCTTCGAAGGGGAGGATGCTCTCACCATATGAGAGACTGTCGGGCATGAAACAATGGGAGGCCCCTGCGAAAAAGCAGACTGAGAAGGAGAAAGAGGTGGAGACTGAGCCTGAGGACGAATCTATGGAGGTCGAGGAAGAAGTCGCTCAAGAGGCCGCGAGGAACAGCCGAAGGAGTCCGCCGCCACCGGCTGCACAAGAGCCGAACATCCCGGCTGTTCCGAAACGCGTTGAATTCCCCGAGCCGGAGCCGTTCAAGCCCTTCACTGTTCCATCGATCGAGACACCTTCGCGACCTATACCCTCGTTTGGCTTCACGCCTACCCCGTCCGAGACCTTCGCCTCGCCCAGCCAGGAATCGGCGCTCGCGTCATCGACACGCAAAGACACCAGCCCAGCTTTCACATTCAAGCCGTCTCAGCCCGCTGCTTCCATCAACGAGAGCGCGAAGGACGACGCCACGGTGGTGGAGAAGGAGCAGCCGAACAAGGCATCGACCTCGACCTTCGACCCGACCAAGGTCTTCCTCTCAGCCCGGGACACTGCGCTCGCTATCGCGAAGCCTGCTTTGCCCTTCTTTACCTTCACTATTCCTACTTCCGCCAAGGACGATGCGGCAACTGCCCTAGCCAAGGAGCAGGCAAAGAAGGCTACCCTACCGACATTCACCTTCATGCTGCCGTCGCCAAGCTCACTCTCCGCCGTGTCTGCGATGGCCCCGGCGCACGGCAACGAAGAGTGGGAGTGCAGCATGTGCATGTTGAAGAACCCAGGAACGGCTAAAGAAAAGTGCACAATCTGCGAAAACCCTCGACCGGCCCCGCAAGTTGCTGCGGCGCCCACCCCAACTGCTGCTCCGGCTGCACCCGCTGCTTCGGCGGCGTCGCATGGAGACGAACAATGGACGTGCGACATGTGTATGCTGAAGAACCCTGGGACTGCCAAGGAGAAGTGCACGATCTGCGAGAACCCTCGGCCCGCACCCAAGGCATCTGCTGTGAACGGTGTCACTCCCATTACGGCTTCGGCTCCCGCGCTGGCGCCTGCACCGGCACCGAGCGTGGCGCCGACCCCGTTCCAGTGGCCCACGGGTATGGCCCCGCAAAAGAAGGAGGGATGGACGTGTGGATTGTGTACGTGTGTCTCACCAGAGAGCGCGACGAAGTGTATCGTCTGCGAGACGCCTCGATGATGGGTGCATGCGGTTGTGGACAGGACCAGCGAGGGCTGCGCCGACAGGTTTTGCATATAGCATGAGATTGTGCACACATGTATGACTACTACGGCCTTACCCGGGCTCGCTTGCACGAACAGCGTCCATCGCGGAACTCGCATTCTCCGAGCAGACAAGTGAAGTGTGATGGTAGACGACTGTCAGAAGCATGCCGAATTCGGAGACAACATGTTCAGCTCCGAGGAATCTTGTATTTTGATTGCTAAGACAGCCTTCGGCACACGGATATGTTCCTTGAGGCTTGTCTCTGCTTCTTTGCCATGCCCCGGCCACCTCGACGTGCTCAACGCGTCTATGTCAACACCAAGCTGGATATGGTCGCATGTGGTTCGTCCTTATTCTCTCACGCTGATGCTGCTCATTGTTCCCGTTGATTGATCGATCTACCAGACATGTGTGAGGCACACAATAACGCATCAAAGCCTCGTTCTAGGGTCCCCCGAGCCTGGCAGCCCGAAGGAACGACGACGATGCATGATTGGCCGCTGATGCGACGATCTCTCGACAGCTCCACAAGACCCTTCCCGAGACGAGCACCGGCACCTGGTGCTTCTTGTAAAGCTGCAACTTCCCACGGTCGCGGGGTGTGTCATTCTTGTTAATCCGCGCCAGAGCGCTCAACTGACTCATACTCATGGGCATCTGCTGCTCGTCTGTGAGTGATGTGTTGCACACAGGCGAATGCTGAACTCAGCCATATCATTACGACAGGTACGACGACAGCTGCTCTGCTGATTGCTGCGATACTCGCGAGTGCTGTTATTGCTGCGTTGCGTGTGATAGGGGCTGCGAGAGGTATCGCTACGGGTATAACGCTCGAGGTGAGTCCACCACAGGAATCATCCGCCATCTGCCAGACTTGTTGACCATGTCCTGGCCTCGCAACCCGCTCACCTGGCTATGCTCATGGCAGGCTATCCACCGCCGTACCCCTTAGGCACCATAGGACCCATCATTACACAGCCTGGCCCCATACCACCACTGGTCGCCTATCCCTCCTACGTCGGTTCTGTCGGACCAGTCTACCCTCCGCAGGCAGTGACCGTTCCTATTCCAGTACCCACCCCCCTGGGTGTAGCCACCGTACCGTTCCCCTCACCGCCCCCGTTCCCTCGATTCGCCTCCCAACCCCGACCGCAATCGTTCAGTCTCGGTCCGCCTGCCGGCGAATACCCTGCCCCTTTGCCAATACCCTCTGTCCCTCCGAGTCGTCGCGGTCTGGAGCGCGGGCGAGAGCGAGAGAAGGACCACCGTGACGGATTAGACCGGGGCCGCAAATACGACTCTGACAACTCCTGCGACTCCAGCGACTCGCACAACCTTGGCTTCCCCCGGCAATACCGCGCACGGAGCGGACGTTCTATCGACGACCGCCAACCCCGGGTAAGATCACCATCACCACCCCCTCGCCGGCCGGCAAGCGAGAGACGGTCTGCCTCAACCGACATTTACGCCCCTCGACCAATCTACCCCTCCCACAGGTCTTTGGACGCAAGAACACCTCTGAATACGGTCAACGAGCACCGACAAGATGACCTCCCGAACCAGCCCAGACGAGAACGAGCCTTCTCACAGTGATCCGCCATCGTCGGCACGCTCGTCCAGGCGCAGGTCCAAACACAGTGCTGGAGTACGGGTGAAAGCGCCTGAGCCCTCACGCCGACTGTCTCCTACCGAGAGGATCTACCCTGATCCCGACTCTGCGCAGCACGCATTCGCTGAAGAACGCGCCAGCAATCCATTGCACCGTCGCGCTCCTACCCCGCACATCTCGCGCCACAGGAGCGGAAGCGTCAGCTCGCAGCGCTCCGACCACTCTCGTCGGTCTGTACAGTCCGACCTTTCCGATCGCTCGGGACCCTGGGATATCTCGCATAGCTCGGCAAATGGTGAGAATGACGAGAGAATGGGACCACGAGTCGAAAGCAGCGGTGCCAAGGTCGGAGCGTACGAGCCGCACTTCGGTTCTGCCAGGGGGATCGGCCCCGCCGGAGAGGCTATCGAGGTGATTGGCTTAGGACGCAAGGAGCCTCGGCATCGCAAGTACGCTCCGCACCTACTCAAGCCGGCTCTTCGCTCCGGGCCCTCCCGCGAACGTCTCTCGCCTTCAGGCATCGAGCATCGAGTTGGACGTGCATGGGACAAGCCCTTACCCAGCCGTCCGTCCTCTTTCATCGTCCCACTCGACAGTCCCGGTGGCCCCTCCTTCGCGCGTGTCAGCCAGCCAAGATCCCTACATTCTCGGGGGACATCCTCGGGCTCGATCCCGACTCTCCGATCTCTGTTCTCTTCGCTCCATGTTGACCCCTCCCGCCCCGGACTGACGCGCCGAGGCTCGTCGAGACGTGATCTCATGTCGCCCGCGGACGACCTGTTCACTTATCTACGCACAGTGGAGCTCCCGCCGTGGACTGCCTGGCCAGAAGACCGCGAGGGCCGGCGATCAAAGTCATCGGTGGGCTTCTTCACTGGGCGAAGCTCGAAAGGATACGAGCAAATGCCTTGGGCGTGGCATCGCCGGCTGGAGGCGGCTGAAGCTGGAAGACAAGCGGGTAGGAGCTTGATGTCGTGGGAGTCGGCTGGGCGACAGTGGGAGAGGCGCATCTTGGAGTGTGAGCTGACCTGTATTTGCACATCTGATGCGATCTCACGTGCAGGGCTCGACGACAATGTCCCGGCTGAGCCCATCGACCCAGCAAACCGGTGGGGATCTCAGTGAATTGAAGAGTGTTGCACTACGCGCTCATCGCTGATCTGCAGGATCTTCGCGCTCCCAGCTCAGGGCTTTGATACCCTCGAGTTTTTCGACGAAGGGTTCGACCAGCCGGATGACCGTGGCTTGCTGAGCTGGCTCACAGGCTCAGTAAGCAAGGCTTGGTGCAGTTCAGCTCAGGTGTTGACGGCAGGTTCTGCAGACGGCCGTGTCGGCTCTGCACATGCTACGCTACTCCTCCCAGAGCTTCACCTTCCATATGATCCCGACCTCATCTCCCGCGCCTTATGCTTCTGACGCACACGCGCTATGGGACGGATTTGGGACGCTTGCACTCGTCAACAAGAGCTCAGACACCGACCGGGCGATGATTATAGAGGTTCGCCCGCCTTCGATCTGCGATGGGAGTGTCATGCGGGACTTTGCAAGGACCGGACGATCCGAGGGATGGTGGCACCTACCGGCACAGTTTTGCGTCGGGGAATCGGGACAGGCAAACCTCTTGCAGGCGCAGGTATACGACTCATGCGTCCAGAACGGAGTGTACTTCTTCGCGGTGACGAATACCAAGCACTGGGTCTTCGGGCACTTTGTAAGCACGCATCGTCACGAGTCAGATATCTCCGGCTGAGAGCAGAATTCCAGTTACACCAAGTGCTTCGTCGGTCCGGTGATCGAGCGCAAGCTACGTGATCCGAATGTTATGCAGTGTCTGACGGCGTGGATTGTGCGCGCGGTCGACGAAGTGAGTGGTGTCCCATTCCGGGCACAAGTCCGAGACTCACGATAGCGGCCCCGTGGCGCGCATCCCGTGTCGGCGCGGCCCAACCAGCCTGAAGATGGCTCTTCACACGTGCACTCATCTCGCTCCACCCGACCTGCTCGTCACGACCACTCTGGGTCACCCTCGGTGACACAGCCCATCATGTCGCCGAGCGAAGTCCCCGTCTACCCTGATCCTTCGACAAACTACTCGCAGCTATATCCACAGCAATATCCTCAACCCGGCTACGATCCGTCGCAAACCTTCGCTTACCCGAGCTACCCCATGGCGCCCCAATCGCCAATGGGAGAGTTCGGACAGCAAATCTTACCAGGCTACTATGACCTCCATCCACATATGTCCACTTCTCCGCCACCTGGGTATGGTGCCGGCATGGCCGGGGCTTACAACACCTGGAACGGAGGAATGAACAACGCAATGGCCGGGGCAATGGCAAATTCGATAACGATGGGAGGGACTGTACATGGGATGCCACCGAGGACGTTCTCGCCGGCGCAGCAGGGTGGACCGGGGTATGGCGGCTGGTTCCAGGGCTATGGGTGGTCTGGGATCAGGTGAGATGAGTCTCAGAATGCACGTGCTCTTCCATGAGAGGGTTTCGGGGTGTGAATGGGTGCTGATAGGGTATCTTCGTTGTGCTGGGCGGACTCATTCGAGGTTGAGCTGTACGGAATGATGCAGCCCCTTGCTCTCGACGCTAGACCTCACATCACAAAAAGCACCATGACAACGTACATACGAGAGTGATTTGTGAGTACAGCCCTTGCCCCTCGTTGGGATCGCGACGCACGTCATCGACCAGTTCCACACATTCCTGTAAGAAAAACTATCGGGATGTGTTGCCTGACTGTGAGTACTCGGATTCCTGGTCCACCTCCGAGGTCTGAGATGTCTCAGGCCTGGTGAACCAAGACGACATCCTGGGCCGCCTCGGCTGTCTCGATTGCCTGGGCTCCCTTGATTCCCTTGGTTCCCTTGGTTCCCTTGGTTCCCTTGGTCGCCTTGGTACCCTCGACTGTCTTGGCTGCCTTGGTGTCCCCGAAGACAAAGGCGGCAGCGGTGGCAAGGGGGCCAACGGCGGCAGCGGTGGCAGGGGGGCCAAAGGCGGCAGCGGTGGCAGAGGCGTCAGCCGCAATCCATCTGCACACGCCCGGGACGAGTCCCAGGAACGTGATCGCTGGGTCGACGCAGACATCTCCGGCGGTGCTGTTGCCGATTTTTCTTCCCCCGGTCTCGACTCGCGAGGAGCTCTTTGTTCGGATGTTGCCTCTGATCTTTGTGACGGCATCAGAAGGTCTGACGAACACGCTTCATGCAATGAATCCGAGTACTTTGACTCCTCAGAGCGCCCAGAAGCAGCTGGAGGGCCCGCTCGCCACGGCGACTCGCATTTCTCCGAGCGACCTGGAGATTCTGCGCGTTTCGAGGACTCGGACTCATTCGAACGCTTGGATGGCACAAGCGTGACTTCAGACTCAGACTGAAATAGAGTCAGCTTGGATGCAGCCAGTGTGACTTCAGAATTGGACTGAATTGGTGTCGCAGACCAGTCTTGTGTGCTCGTTGCTTCTTGGGGACTTGAGGGCTCCGTAGGTGTCAGCTGCCCGCACGCACTCGAGGCGTCCGTTGGACTCGAAGGCTCCGGCCAGTTGGATGACCGGGGCCGTAGAGGCAACGGTAACTTGCGGGTCATCTCTCAGCGGTGCAAAGTCTTAACGATGGGTGGTCACCTGGAAGTGGTGTTGCTCAGTAACAGAGGCCAGCGTGCAATGGTGCTCATCCCGGTGGCGAGGGGCGTTTGCCTTGCTCTTGAGGGCGTTCAGTCGCTCCACGCTGCAGTGGTGTATCCTCGGCGGTGCGAAGTCACAAAGAAAGGATTCAAGGCTCTGAGCAAGATCGGCTGAGGTGAAGCTCTACGTCAGTCATCGGGGGAAGGAACGTGCTCGTACAGCGTTCGCGGTCGGGGTACGGGCGGGCGGAAGTGGTATATATGATGAGGCTGTAGGAAGCACTCGGCTGAAATAGCGAGACGGTCAGAGAAAGTGTGGACCCAACCATGTTTTGGCGCAGTGTGATATAGCCTGACTCCGCAACCGGGCGGTAGCGCATTGTCGCATCGCCTCAAATCAATCACAGCTCTTCAACCGGACACTGCAACCATCACTACCCACAAACTAGATGACGAGAAACCACTGCCAACAGGGCATACCTCTGAGGCGAGGATCGCCAGCCTTTGCCATGCCCTTCTCTCATGGTCGTTCGTCGGTTGGGCCAGAGCCACACTGAGCAGATTCGTGGCTGTCCGACGCCGCTTTGGGGGTATGCAATCCCTCAGAGGTCAATCCCAGAGGCCCCGTACCTACAATCAGCTGAGATATCATGAACTTATCGAGCTTTCAGAGCTGTCTCTACCGCGACCGCTCAATGGACTGCATCTTATTGTGGTACAGGGTGCGCTGACTCACGTTGAGCTGAGCAGCTTATGAAATCGATCTGCCTTGGGAGGGCTCTTCGTGGCGAGGGCGAGAGTGAGCTCGACCAGTCTGAGCCCGGTGGCCAATGGCCCGTAAGCGGAGTCAGTTGAGGGATCTTCACCCCTCCATGTGCATCGATGATCGGGCTTGACTTCGCGGAGCGGGGTGCACCGGGAGAGCTTGACCTGGAGACCTCTGGCACCACTAGCGCTTGTGATGCCGCGGGGCTCTGCAGCCTGGGGACAAAAAAAGGCGAGTTTGGTCTTGTGTGAACTGCCATCAGGTTCACTGGGGACACTGACCGGCTCGTAGGCGCCGACGAAGCGTTTCTGCCGTGCGGTTGGTGACCTCCAACAGTTGGGGTATTCACGGCGGCAGTGTCGCTTGAAGAGTGCCCTAGGTCGAGTCAGTCTAAGGAAACCCAGACACAATGTTGAGTGGCTACACTTGGGAAGCTCACCTCCGACAGAGCGTTCAGCCTCCTCAGGAAGATTCGACATGGTGGGTAGTGACTGATGAACGATGGGAGTGAGCAATGAAGATGACTGCCAGCTAGTCGGGGAAGCTGAGAAGGAGTGAGGGGACTAGCTGCGCATTTGATAGTCACACCAGTATGCGACCCTGACCTTTGTGCGACGGAGCCTAGACAAGGGATTGCAACATGATCAACACGAGTGGAGCGTCTTGCAAAAAAGGATTTCCCCGGTGGTCGAGGAGAGCCCCTGACACAGCTCGTTCAGAACACGGACGTTGGCTGCTGCTCACGAGGAGCCTAGCCTTCTCACTGACCACCAGTGCCCGAGCAATGCGCGGTCGGTCGCGGGGCGATATGCAATTGTATGTGAAGAATAAGTGAAGGGGGCTTCCGTCCAGGTGAAGCACGGTCAAGGAAAGGGGTGGCCTGGGTGATGGAGCGGGTGTAACAAGCGACGGCGAGCTCCCCCAGTCAGTCTTCAGGAGATCACGCCTTTCCAACGCAACGCATTTCGACCGCGTGAGCAGATCGGCTTGGGCGCGTGGCATGGCGTACTCGACATGCACAGAGACAGAGCACGTTGTAAACTGTCTTGTCGTCGAATCAAAATCACCCATCAGGTTCGGTGGACACATCCTGACATCGGCTGAAGTGAGTGGTCCGTGATGAAGAGAACGCGAGTTCGGATGCCGCTTCACTCGGATCGAAACGATTTCGTGGAGCGGGAGTGGCTTGTTGAAGCTGTATGCGATTCGTGAGAGGGCTCCAGTACTGAGAGCATCTGTCCCTGGCTTTGTGCACCTGTACTGCCGACGATGTGCGTGCTCGATAGTATACATGGGCGAATGCAATGCGAGGAAAAATGTGGACAACACTAGAAACCCTTGGGGTTCTCCCTGAACGATAACTGCCGTGAGCAATCTCTCACTACGCCAACTCGGAAAGGTCGCGACTCACTCTCGTCCACTTCGGCACCAGGTGCACTCCCTTCCTGTATCCCTTCGCTTTCGGGCTGAACGTCGTGTATTTATCTGCCATCAGTGCCGTCCAGCGAGGAACACCGCCCTACGTACCCCTCGGGCTCATCTCATGCGTCTTTGGCAGCGCAACAGCTTCGCGTATAGGTCGGCAGTTTATCCCAGAGTCTGCAACCGCCGCGATCACGTCGTCTACTGCTCTCATGCGTAATCGCATTCCCTGTTTTCGCGTGTGGTTAAGCTTGACCGGCCGCTTGCTGGGGGTCAGCGCGGCGCATCAACCGCCTTGATGCGTATACGTACTGCAGCAGGCCGCCGAGGGATATGGGAGATGGTCTGAAGGCGCCGAACATGTTGTGGATATGCGTCGGATTGGTATGCTTTGAAGTCGTGAACCATCGTTGAATGGGTAGGCAACGGAAAGTGCGAATCAACGACACGCGGAGTTGCAGCGCCTGTCCGTGAGAGACGAAGAGGACCACGTTGCGCCACACCGACAGAGCACTGGAAACGCCGCGTCTAAGTCCTCGTGCGGGCCACTGACCCTGCATTCCCAGTCAGCCCAGGCACCAGGCACGCTGCAACCTTGTTGCTACAATTGCTGCGACACATCACTCGAGGCTCACCGCTCCGAGGCAAGGGCCTGAAGCAGGATGACAAGTAGTGGCTGCACAGACCTGGCGCGTGCCCCTGCAGCCTGTTCTGTGGCGCAAGGGGTCTCTTTGCGACGCCAACTGTTAGGCGTCAAGCTGTCAATGGAGGAGCTCCCTGTCCAAGCTGCAATGCTGCGCGAGCGTCACGATCGGCTGATCGGTGGTGAGGTCTAGGACTTCGGGCTTACGTACAGCATGAAGCTTGTGATCCGTCCCGATTCCCAATGCCCAAGGCCTGGCTCCACCAGCTCTTCAATAGTGAGGGGTGCGCGCAGCGGTTCGGACTCTATCTCGCTTGTGGTGACCAACCTTTCGCGCATACCCATCGTGCTGCGGGAGTTCGGCGCTGGCGCAAACGTCTCACACACGGAGCACGCGGAGAGGACCGAGAGAGAGATCGGCAAAGCGGGCACTATCGCACTGGCCGGGCTGGACACGGCCAAAGGGACGCCTCGTCTCATTTCATCCGTCCTGTTCTCATCCATCTCAGCCGAGACACGCGCGAGCCTTCATCCACGCACTGCAGGCGATCGGCGCGACATCAACCATCTCGCCGCCTTCATGTCGCTATAGGGCACCTCTACTTCAGCTGCTACATCTGTCTCATCGACCGACATGTCGTCTCGCTCGCCCGGCTCGCTGAGCACCGGGGACTCGTACTTTGACAATGTGTCCGGCGCGGGAGGAGGTGTTCCGGGGACGGCGGATGACCCTGCACAGGAGGCGCAGACGCGAAGGGCTATGATCGCGTCAGCGATGGGGGGTATCGATCGCTTCAAGAAGAGCTGGATAAGCGTCATGCTTCTCAAGTCGACTATCGGCCTGGGCCAGGTACGTCAGGTGCATGGACGAGCCTGCTCACGTCTCGATCGTCTGGCCCACTGACGTCCAGGTCGCTGTCCTCATCACGCTGCTCGTCCTCGCCTCCGCATTGGATTCGCCCTTGTCGCCTCACGCCAAGCAATCGACCCCAAGCTCCGCCTGCCACCGGCCCCACCTATTCCAGGCGTGGATGGCCGTCAACATGGCGCGTCTGACCGCCTGCTGGGGCGTGAGCTGCTGGATGTGCGTGCGCTGCAACCTGCGGCGCGACGGTCCTCGGCTCGAGGATGAAGAAACACCTGCCGTATCTCAGTGCGTGTACAAGATCGACGCACATCCGACTGAGCCCTAACGAGCAGACATGCTTCCGTGTCACACTCCGATACGATGCCTTCTTTGTCCCACTCTTCTTCCAGCGGGTCCTCCACGACCCTCGCAGGCGTGTCCAGCTCATCGCATACCACTCCAGATGCCTCGTACAGTTCGCGCATGGATTCGCAGCTGTCGCTGGACGCTCTTGCTCAGTACGCCATGGACGCAGACGGTCGAGATGAGAAAAGCGATAGGGAGCGCATCGGCGCGAGCGCGACAACTACCACGAGGACGGCTGCGTCAACAGTCCCTGCTGCCGATTCAACGCCCACATTGCTCAACTTCACGGGACCCTACGCACACAGCGAGTTGCAGGCCGCTCGGGATCTGCACGAAGGGCGAACACTGGGGCCTTTCCGCCGGACGCAGGCCTCACGAGCAGCGGCGATCCTGGATTACTGGGCCCCGAGGTGTGTTATACTCTTTACTGCTTGCATCTCAGTGCAAAACCACGCTGATTGCAGTATCTCGAAGTCCTTGGGCGCCATATCCGCCATCCTCTTTGTGCTCGGCAATGTCATGCTCTTTCACCCAAATCCAGCCCGAGAGGACACATGTTATCAAGCTGCGCCGATGCTATGGTGGGGCGTCATGACCGTCGTCGGCATCGGGTGGATCTTGCTTGCTCAGGTGTTTTTCGTCATCATTGTCGTCGGTCTTGGCGGCCAGGCGGTCCTGGTGAGTATACGCATGGCGTGCCAGGGGTGACATTCAGCTGACACCAGGCTTTGCTTCGCCGTGTGGGCATCATCACTCCCACGCCGGAGCCGGAGCCAGCCCGACTGCCTCAGCCAGAGGTTCTTACCCGCGCGGAAGTCGACAGGCTCAAGATGGTAGTGTATTTACCCGACCCGCGTGAAGCAAGGACCGAACCAACCCCGAATCTGGATTTGACAAGATTGGCCCATTCGCCCATTTACCTGCCCTCGCATAAAACCACGTGTGCAATATGCCAGGAGACGTTTGAGCCGCCCAAGGAAGCGAGAACGATCCTTCTGCAAGCGGAGCCGCTGCGGCAGCTGGGATGTGGACATGTCTACCACGTGCGTGGTGCGATTGCCTCGAGCTGCTCAAGCTGACAGGCAGACTGAGTGTATCGATCAGTGGCTCCTGGAAGGACACGGTAATTGTCCGTTCTGCAACCGCGCCGTACGAGACACGATGACCAAGGTTGGCTAATGAATTCCTGGAGACGAAGCGGGCGGAAGGGCTCTTTCGCGGTTCTCATATGTACATGACACTTTGTAAACAGCATTCACTATACTCAACATCATGCTCTTGTTGACTCGTTATGCAGGTACTCCGGGCGCACTCCGTTCCTCCGCGCGAGATGCCCCAGGGAATCTTCTTGTCAGTAGTGGTGAGAATAGTTCGGACGGTATCGGAAGGACGTCGCCGGTGGAGGTAGTCCACTCTAACGTCATCGGCCATCAACGGGTTATTTTCGTCTCCCCCGTCTTCGTTCCCACTTCGCAAGTTGACGTTAATCCATCATTGGATGCCCACCTCGTCTCTCACAGGTGCCCTGCGTTCTCTGCTATTGACAGTTCCAGCACGTATAGCTTACACGGCTACTCGGACAATGTCGTCTCATCCCGTCAAAGTCGCCCTCAGGGGAGGAGCGATCCTCAACAGCCCGCGCTTCAACAAGGGGAGTGCGTTCACACATGAGGAGCGTGACCAGTTTGGTCTGCGAGGGAGACTGCCGTATGCGTGCGTACACGTGCCTTGTCCAGTCCTGCTGCTCTTGCTCGACTGCCCGCTGACTATAGCGTCGACACGCTCAAGCAGCAGCTCGAGAGGGCGTACTCGCAGTACAGCGAGCGCCAGACGGACATTGCCAAGAACTCGTTCTTGCAGAGCATGAAGGGTGGGCGGGTCAGAGCGACAATGGACCCATGGTTGACGCCAGCACAAAACTGGGTGCTGTTCTATGCGTTATTGACGGCGCACCTCGAAGAGATGTTCCCCATCATTTACACGCCCACCGAGGCCGACGCGATCGCAAACTATTCACACTTGTTCAGACGGAGCGAGGGCTTGTACCTGTCTCCGCCAGAGCTTGATAAGATGGAAGAGGACTTTTTGGATGCATGTGAGGGGCGGGAGCTGGAGCTGGTGAGTCAGGCGCAGCGCCTGTGGCTGGAGCTGTGAAGAGTGTTGTGCGATGTGAACACCGGGCTGATTGTCAGATCGTTGTCTCAGACGCTGAAGCTATCTTGGGCATAGGCGACCAGGTAAGTTGAGACGCGGTGATCAGTCTGTCAGAGATACTGAGCTTCAGGGCTCGGGAGGCATCGGCATCTCATCGGCCAAGGCGGTCATCTACACGCTTGCAGCGGGAGTGGAGTGAGTCGAAGGGCTCCGAGCTACTCAACCTGACTGATGTCAGCCCTGCCAAGGCGCTGGCGGTTACACTAGACGTCGGTACCAACAACGAGGACCTACTCAATGACGAGCTGTACATCGTGAGCAGCTGCCTTGTGCAAGCGGTGTAAGCTGACCCAAAGGGATACCCTGAAAAGCGCCTTCGAGGAGAAAAGTACGACCAGTTCGTGGACAAGTTTGTGGGACTTGTTAAGAAACATCAGCCGAAGTGTTTGCTCCACTTTGAGGACTTTGTACGCGGGCCGCTTCATCTGTTCGGCCAGATAGCTGACCAGACAGGGAGTGACGAATGCCCAGCGGCTGTTGGCAAAGTATCGGTGAGTGCGGGTTTGACTGGTCGGCGTGACGACATAGCTTATGAGTACAGAGGCGAGCACTCCGTTGTACGTGTTGGGGGTTCCACAGGCGGTGGTGCAGCTGATCGTAGTTCAACGACGACATTCAAGGCACCGGGGCAGTCACGGTACGTGCTCGGAAGGCCGTCATTAGAACGCTGATGTGCAGCTTGCTGCCTTGCTGGCCGCGGTGACCGTCACTGAAAGCAAGGTCAGTAACGTCAAACACCCTTGCCCGATGAAATCTAACGGGCAGCTGAAGGACCAACGCATCGTGGTATACGGCGCAGGATCCGCCGGGCTGGGTATCGCCCGTCAGCTCGCCGACTCGGTCCGATTGTCAGACGAGTCGTTGTCGGAAGAAGACGCTGCGAAGCGCTTCTACCTTATTGACAAGCATGGCCTAATCAAGGCTTCGTTGGGCGACAAGATCCGGGACGAGATCGAGAAGAAGTTCATCCGAGAGGAAGATGATTGGGAGGGCGAGGAGACGGGCTTGTTGGAGGTCGTGAAGAAGGTGAAGCCGACGGTGTTGATTGGCACGAGCACGCATGCGGGTGCCTTTTCTGAGGAGGTGATCAAGGAGATGTCGAAGCATGTCGATCGGCCGATCATCTTCCCGGTGAGTGGGGGCGAAAGGAAAATGGTCGGCGGGGCTGATTTCCAGCTCAGCAACCCGACTAGGCTGTGTGAAGTGCAGTGAGTGAACTGCTTTGCCGTCGGGAGTATACTGAGAGCCAGGCCGAAGGACGCCAATGAGTGGAGCAACGGTAAGGCGTTGATGGCGACTGGATCGCCGTTTCCGCCGGTCGACACGCCAGGGACCGACAAGAAGTACATCATCGCTGAATGCAACAACGTGAGTGACCACAAGCCTGGGCAGCCCACTTCGGTACTGCGGGCTGCTGACGACAGGCGTTAATCTACCCCGGTCTGGGGCTCGGTACCATTCTGTCACAGGCAAAGGTCATGACGGACAAAATGATCGCCGCAGGAGCGAAGCGACTCAGCGAGCTTGCTCCAGCAACCGATGATCCGGATCAGGCGCTCTTGCCGCCCTTCGGAGGTGAGTTGCGCTGGACGCTCGTGTCATGAGCGAGAAGAAGAACGGAGCTGACAGCAGACGCGGCGCAGGTCAACTTCGAGGTGGCATTGGCGGTGTTGGACACGGCGGTAGATGAGGGGGTGGCCCGAGCGGATGTGCCTTCTAAGGCAGAGCGGAGAACGTGGGCAGAGGAGAAGCGGTGGACGGCGGATTATAGCGAGTTGGTGTACGACAAGGAGGGTCTCCTCTAGACGGCCTAGGCGAGCATGCTGCGCGTTTGATGGTTGTGCATCCACGCTGTCCGTTGGCCCCTCACGGGAGAGTATCACAGTGCCAGCAGCTTCTCCATCGCCAGCCGACTGTCCCCTCGGGTTATATCTTCCTCCATCTCATCCTGCATCTGCTCGACACGCGTGCGCAGCTCAGCTCCAAGCTCGCCTCGAAGTCCACTGAAAACTCGCGTGAACTCATCGCGCATGGCACCCTCTGTACCGTGCTCTGCCAATGTTGTATCCATTCCGGACTTGCAGCAGTTCCACCCCGATACGCCGCGGCTCGTGCGAGAACCCGACGGCGGTCTGCACCTGGTCATACGATGCCGGCCAGAACACTGCGCTTAGCTCCGGCGAACGTGTTTCGGCCGTCTCGTCAAGTGGGGATCCATGGGCGATAAGGTGAAGGTGACATACCCAGCGGAACAGCGTTTGCTATACCTTGCAGGGTCGAGCTGCTCCCGCCATGGGTGAGGAAGGCCATCGTAGCCGGATGCGCGAGAATGCCCGCCTGCGGAGCCAGTCCGTCGAGCACCAGCGCCCGGTCTCGGTCCGTCTTGGCGATCTCGAGACACTCGATCTTGGTGGCGTCATCGGCGCCTGGATGAACGGGATGTCGATATCATGCAGTACCTGTAGGAGAATGCGGAGCTGACGCCAGGACGGAGAGAAGAACAAGGTCCCGAATCTGGCGTCAGTCGTCATGCCATTCAGCACGACTATCCTCTTACGCAATGTACACCACGCTGCGCTCCCCGCGCGTGGCAAAGTGCCGTGCGAGAAATGCCTTGGTCAGCTGCGCGCCTGCTCCCCAGTCGTCCTCAAGGTCGATCCCGGCTCGCGGAGGCTGTGGTCCGACCTGGAAACACCGCCGTCCCTGGGATCAGTACTGCACAGTAACTCGCCGAATCCGCTTCGAGCGGCCAAAGAGGGCCCTGAGGCGCCGTCCACACGCACAAGCTTGTCATTGTGTGCTTGAAACTCTCCACCGAGAAAAGTCGGCCAGATGTTCACCAGCCCGTCCCAGAGATGCAGGGTCTCCAGGACGGGCAGCATGATCGCGACATACTCATCCCCTGCGGATCAGTAGCGACACGAAGTGCCGTCCTCGGGACATACGTCTGTTGGGACAAGTCTCGAAGACGACTGCTGTGTCAATTTTACCGACACCTGGCCAGTCCGACACAAACGATCCGTAGGCCGCACGCAGACAGCACGTGCGGCGCGAACTCACACGTCGGCGGCAGCCCCAGCACTCGTATGGCATCCTCGTTCTCCCCGATCCACTTTCGATACGCCTCATGTCGTTGTTCGTCCGATACAGCCATAATCCGTCGACACCGCTCCATGTATCCGGGGCATTCGCCATCGTACGTCTGCACCAGAGACCACATCGCCCACTGAGCGCTCAGTGGCGAGAAGCACAGAAGCTTGACGTGCACGTTAGCAGCCACATTCAGCTTTGGCAGGACCGCGATTGCCCCGGCTGCGATCGTCACGTCGATGATGGCTACATGAGGCGGGACGTCGAAGGCGGGGATGGAGGTCTGCCTAACGGCATCTACGAGGGGCTGGAGGTTGAGGAGACGGCTGTACGCCGCAGACAGCGCCTCGACGGCGGTTTCCCTCTGCGCTTCGGCTTTGGGCAGGTTGGTGAAGGCCCCAGCGGTGTATGGGTCCCTGACAGCCGGAGCTGAAGCTTGAGAATTACTAGATAAATCTGAGCTCTGCAAAAACGCTTGGTGAGGCGGAGCAGCCGCCGCGTCCTTGGCATCGGACAAGGGAGTCGCGTCGATGTTGACAAAGACGACATGTAAGCGGGACGGATCGGGATCGTACCGCATCAGTACAGGGCGGGCCGCGTCGTACATCCCCGAAGGGATCAAGAGCGTCACAACCACATTGCGAGCCAGAGTCAGCAGGTTGGCCGCTAGGCCAATTGCCGGGCCGACGTGTCCGAAGCTTCGATCAGAGACATTGCACCGGGTGCGAAGGTGGTCAGGCGGACTCACAATGAATGCGGGGCGATGAGATAATGCTTCATACCCATGTGATCTTCCGGCATTGCGACTGGCATGGTGTATGGTCGTACTGCAATGATGCGTGAGAAATCCCGATGCAACACCAGACGTTGGTGATAGGGATACTGTAAAGCATGTCTCGCGACCTCAGTGAGGCGAGTAGCAGCAAGCGGGCTTTAGACCCTTTGTCATGACGTGAGTTTTGGTGTGATGACAACTGTGAGGGCCCTCCTTTGAGCTGATAGGAGAGGCCGCTAGCGGGTAGGATCAGGCATGAGTCCTTGTCTCTGCGGCATATGTGACCAAAGGAGTCCTTCTCATGCTCTCCTGTGGCCCCGATACGGACCATTGTGCCATCCGCTATCCGTGATCGTCATATATGCAGATATGATACAATGTATACACATTACATCAGATATTGTCAGTTGATAGCTCCACGAGGTGTTTCAAAAGAGCGATCGGAACGGCATCTCCTTGGTGGGCTGCAACCTAGTAATCAGTTTTCATTCGACCTGCTGGGAAAGCCCGCCGCGCAACGTACCAGTTCTTCTCGTCGTACGTGTGCCCCTCGGCACCCTCGATCATGTGGAACGTGTAGATCACTCGGGACTTCTCGGACGGGTTGGGCGGCGAGCGGTGCATGACGCTCCCTGCATGTTGGTATCGACTCGCTGGCTACGCGCGCGAGATACGACTCACCGTGGATGAGGACCAGAGTGCCAGGGGCGCAGGGCTCAGGCTTCCACCCATCGACCTTGTCCCAGTCTTCTTCGTTCGGCTCGACGCCGTCGACCGGGATGAACGTCGTGCCCTTGCCGCTCGGGTCTCGGACAAAGCGCGATGACACCCTGACCGTCTTGTGCGACCCCGGCAGGAACGACTGCGATCAGTGCAAGTCGGACTGGCCATCGTAGTCTCAGATCCTTCACACGCACCAGGCAGCCGTTCTGGGCGGTGCACTCCTCCAGCGCGATCCACGCGCCAACAGCGCTCGGGGGATCGGTGTACAAGAACGTCGAGTCGTTATGGCTGGGCACTGCGCGTGAGCTCACGGACACAATCGACCACCACTCACCCGTCCCGCCGATCTTGGGCTGCTTGCAGATCACCATGCTCTGCAAGACCCTCGGATCCCTGTGCACCTCGAGGTCGCGCGCGACTGAGCGAATCTTGTCGTCTTCGAAGGTGTATTTTCGGAACACCGGGTCGAGCACGCCCAGGGCATGGCCAATCTTGTTGACGGATCGAGCAGGGGGTACGAGAAGCTTGGCGGGAGTGTCGGGGGTAGCGGTCGTGATGGACGAGGGCTCGAGGAAATATCGGATCTTATCGCCCGAGTTGAGGAAGTAGTCTTCGCCGACGTGGACGCCGTCCGCGGCCGTTCTGAACGTGGTCTTCGGTCAATCGGACGTCTGTGCATGGAAATACCGCGTCACATACCAACGGGTGTCCTTCGATAGAGAAGTCGTCGAGAAGCTGGTGCGCTCGGTCGTACATCTCCTTGGCCTCCTCTGGGCTATAAAAGCCGGGGATAACGAGATATCTTGCCCTCAGCTCTGGCGTAGCGTTGGACTCACCCATCTCGCTCCCACTGGTCCTTCTGCTCTTGGGTGAGGATGATCATGGTGGCGACGACGATGTGTGTTGTACGAGTGCAAGAATGAAGCAGCAGTCGCTGTGCTGTTATCACGTCGTCCTCGTGTGGTCGTCGGCGAGGGCGAGGGCAACACACACCCGGAGCTTCTAGCTTGTCTCGGTTATCTCGCCAAGTGTCAACTAGCCTCATGGCTCCGGTCAAAGCGCCGATCACGCATCGTCCACCATCCACCACCCTTGCGTCTAGACATCTTGTCTGCGTCGATCAACGCACAATCGTCAACAGTACCATGTCAATATCCAATCCGTCTCATCTCCTCATTTCGCGGAATCCTCGATCTCCAGCACACCCTCAACTCGCCCCTACCCTGACTGCACGGCACACCCCGTCGACGTCCTTTCCGCAGGATTTGCCAAACATCCTCGGCACATGGCCGTCCAGCTCCGATGGGCATCTCAAAATTCCCACAGCCAGCAGCGATGAAAACACTCCGGATGATATCGATGACGACCCAGAAGAGGATGAAGAGGTCGTAGTTGTCCACCCTACGTTTCACCGGGATGCGGCCATGCCCGGGCGGGTCAAAGTCTTGGTCGGCCGCTACGAGTTCTGGTGTCACAAGGAGATCCTGTGGTTCGCGAGCCCATTCTTTCAAAGCTTGCTTGAGGGGAAGTGAGCTCTCGAGAGTTGATCCGACAGCCAGAGCTCATGACCAGCTGGGCCGAAACGAATCGCCTCCCGTCTGTCCTCTCGTCTGCTACACCTTCGCGGCGCGACTCATGGATCACTTCCTCGCCCACCGACACCGACCTGCAAGCTCTACACCCCGTACCGGAGAATCTGGACCTCGCGCCGACAAGTTCAGCCATCGAGCGCCGTACACATTATGACACACACCTTGAGGACGATGATGAGGACACCGACAGCGACCTGGAACGCAAGGGGTCAATATACCTCGATGCGCACGAAGACGGCCCAAGCGTCGCTGAGATCCTGCAAGAGCTCCGATATCTGCCCGACACGCCGTCAAATGACCTTTACGCTGGTGGCATCGCCTCGCCGCCTCCAGCTGTCGATCCTGACATCCGGTCACCGTCCACGCCTGCGTTACTACACTTGCCGGGCCCGCAACCCGCTCCTCCTGCTATGACGCACTCGACTCAAGCACAGGCGAGGTCGAGCTCGACGTCGGCGAATCGGAGCCGACGGAGAAGGTCGGGTATGAGACATTCGTTTTCAAGTGCCATCCGCGTCTCGGCTCGAACGGGGGGAGACAGAGATGACCGGGGCGGGAAAACGGATGCGGTGGTGGAGCTACACGAGGAGTCGGCAGCTGCGTTTCAGGACTTTCTGTTCTGGTGCTACCCCCAGTGCGTGCAGCCCAAGGCTCCGGCATGGGTCATAGCTCATGTCAGCCTCGAGTGTAAAGTCACATGGACCAACGTCGAAGATGTATGTGGGCATCCGGCCAAAGGGCTACACCTGATTGCAGCTCTTACCGCTCTCACTCAAGCTTCTCACCCCGGCCTTACAGAAGCTCTGCGAACACTTTCTCTTGACTCATGCGTCCGGTCGCCCGGTCATGGCTCTTATGCTGGCCGAGCGTCACAGTCACGCTGAGCTGTATCGCGAAGCAAGCCGATTCGTCCTGGACCAACGTGAGCTGCTCATTCTACCAAGCTCTACCTGCACCGGCCTGGCAATGTGTCCAGACCCAGGGCGCAGCTGATGCCAGAAACCTGGGACAGGGAGGAAATGCAAACACTCGACGAACAGACCCAGCTCAAGCTCTCCCAAAAGAGAAATTGGTTCCTGGAAAGACTGCTCAAGCTCGGCACTATCGATGTCAGACGCGAGTACACCTGCGTGAGCTTGGTCTGTCTCGTCTACCTTGCCACTGCTAATCCATAGCGGCCCGATTGCCCCGACCAAGCACGATGCCAAGCCACATTGGATGAGAAATGGAGACAGGCGCATAATGCCGTGTGCCGATATGGCCCGCCTCAGCCATCCGTTGCTTTTCGGAGCCTTCGGCAACTGGAAATCTTCCCGACGAACCCGGGCCTTGTCATGCCGCATCCGCTGTGCCAGCGCGCTGCCCAGAGCTGGGTCACGAACCGTGAGCCGCGCAATATTGGGTGCACAACACAGGAGCTAACGTGCAGTGTTCGACCGGATGTTCCAGCCGAAGATCGTTTCGACTGCGTTCAACCCTGGCACAATCAAGGTACGGCTGTCCGGAATGACACACAGCAAGCGCTGACCCCAAAGTACTGGCTGTGGATCTCTCTGAACTGAGCGGTGACACTGTGATCCCTGCCCCCCAGTTGATGCCTTGGCAATCCGCTCGCTGGTTCCTTGTCACCTACTCTATCATCACGACCGCTACGATCGCCCGACGAGCCTTTGACGACACAACGACCTGCACTTGCGTTTCCAGCGGAGAACCGCTATCACCACGACAAGCTATCCTTCACATTCTGCGCCATATCCACGCTCCTCGGTTGTACCGTACACGCCTAATTCAATTTCTCATGATTACCTCCGCTCCGGTCGCTGCGATGCATGCTGGATGATACAACCATCTCCATACCCGTGGTTTCTTCTGCTTTTCTACTGATACAGTACATCATCATGAGACAAGCATTGTATTGTTGGGGGCGATGTGAGGGTCTAACGCAGTTGGACTCGCCAAATAGGGTTGTCAGAACCGGTGAAACTTCGCCGCGCGACGCCGTGACCGTGACTGGTCCTCGCAATGGTGCATCACTGCCAGTACAGCGTCTGCACTTCTTCCTTCGAGAACGCCACGCCGCAAGCTGGACATTTGCGTTGCCGCGAAGCGATCCGGGCGTCGAGGCAATCTTTGCAGAACGCTGTGGAATTAACGTGGCCCTTGCAGCGCAAGAGAGTCAGATCGGGCGGGCGGAGACGATTGATGTTGGATGTGGATGTAGCCCAGAACACTCACTGTGGAAGCACCGAGTGATGACTTGCTGCTTGAACCCCTGCTGACAACAGGAACACCGCAGAATGGCCTGTTCGTCAGCTGTTGTAATGTGCAAATCGCCCTCTCGCTTTGAAGATCACACGGGCCCCTTCTGTGGAGCACAAAGACTCACCTGCAGCTTGTTCCGCTCCGCGACCGCCTCGAGCTCCAGAGCCGTATGCGTCCCTCCACTGGCCGCAGCCGCGTCCTGCCGCTCCTTCAACTTCTTGTATTTCGCCTGTGAGCTCGCCAGGTCCTCTTCCGCCTTCTCCCGCGCCGATTTTTCCAAGGCATGATCGGCGACCCGCTGGTGCATGACTTTGTGTGCCTGCTAATCAGCCCTGACAACCCTCACGCCAATCGCGGCTACTAACATCGGCCAGAGAAGCTTGTGTCTGTGAGAGCTTCGCTTCGAGCAGGGACTTGTCTGTCGTGGCTTGCGCCAGCTGTTTCTGCAGATCCATCGAGGCATTTTTCAATGCCGTGAGGCCCTTCTCGTGCGCCGACTGCTGTCAGTGATGATTCCGCGGTCGCGACAATAGCACATACGATGTGCCCGTTGAGCAGCTTCTCCGTCTCCTGTGACTTCTGCAGCAGCAACAGCTGCTTCTCGACGGTGCGCTGGATTGCTCGGACTTCGTTCTCGAGCGTTTCCTTCGATTGCATTGCCGCAAAGTATTTGTTGTTTGCTTTCGCTTTCTGCCAGTCAGTTCATGACTTGATGCCCGCTCGTCTCGCATGGACACTTGGTCTCGTCGCACTCACCTCGGTAGCCAGTCGGTTGATCTTCAGCTCGCCGTCCTTAAGCTCATACACCCGGCTCTTCATCGTCGTTTCCAGACCCTGCCACAGTTCCGACAGGTTTTCGACTTCAGAGTAGAGCGCGTTCGTAGCCTACCATCAACCCAGGATCTCGGCATGAGTTCCCGCACTTACATCTTCCGCTGTGGACAGCTCCAACTGTAGCTTCTCCCGGTCCTCCTCCGCATGTCGCAATTTCTGCGCCAGCTCCTTGACGTCCTCCGCAACGCTCGGGTTTGGGCCAAATACCCTTTCGAACTTGTCCAGCGCCGCCTTGGTGACCTCAAGATCCGCCCTCACAGTTCCGACATCGCAAGCCGCCTTCTCCTCCTTCACCTCCCCGTTCACGGGCTTTGCGTCCTGCTGCTCGGCGATATAAGCCTCGAGCCGAATCTGTGTTTCCCTACCGATCAGTGCCCACGCCTGACACCGCACTTTCATGACTCACCGATACTTGGCCTCCAGATCCTTGACGTAGTCGCCATCGACCCCCTCTTCCCGTTTCAACCACCCCAAATACCCGGAACTGCCATCCCGCGCGGCCGCCGCGCTCCTGAGCAGCTTCACCTCGCCAATGAGGTAGCCAATCCGGTCCTCTCGCGCCTTCGCCAGTACCTCCACCTCTTCCGCGAATCGCATTTTCTCAGCCTCCCGTGACCGCCGCTCAAGCAGCTCAGCGTTCATCTCGTCCCGCTGCCCTCGCAGCCTCGTTAGGTCCTGGTTCTTGAGCGTGATCTGTTGCCGCAGCGCATCGCCTTCGGCTTTCGATTCGGCCAAGATGGACTCCTTGAATTCGAGGTTGTGGCTCCGTAGTTCATCGAGTTTCCGCTCGGACGCCTCTAAGCGGGACTGCAAGTCGTTTGCGCGGTTGGCGTGCGTGGACAGTTGTTGTAGGTAGATTTGGAACCACGATGAATCTCGCAGAGCTGCCTCAGACGGCTGACCAGACTGACATCAGCTCACAATCCGCAAAAATGATTCGAAATATGTACCGTCGCTTTCAGCAAGTCGTGCTCTTGCTGCAACGAAGTGTACTCCGCCCGCAGCGCCTCGAGCGCTTTCAACCGCGACTCGGCCTTTCCTTCCATGTCCACCGTGTCGTCCAACAACTGGCCCATCCCCGTTGACCCATTTGCCGCTGGTTTCTCCTCCACCCCATTCGGCGTGACCCGTCCTGATCCATTCGCACCCCTTGGTCCGGGCGTCGCTGAGCCTTTATCTCGCTCCCGGTCTTTGTCACGCTCTTTCCAGCTTTCTTCCGCTTTCGAGTGCTCCATCCGTTGGCGGTCTAATGATTTCTGCGCTTTTTGCAGGTCCCGTTGTAAAGTATCCCGCGTATCCGTCAGGCCGGTGATTTGTGCTTGCAGAGACTGATTTGTCGTCCGTAAGGTGTGAGACTGCGTATCAGACCGGTCACCGTCGCGCCCAGAAGAAAGCTCACCTCGGCTTGTAGTTTGCCGCATTTCGAATGCAAGTCCCCTATCGCAGGGGATACCCCGTTCTTCGTTGTCAGATCCACGAAGTTCTTGACCATCTGCCTGGTCCTTGGTAATCGAGCTTGCAATGCCCTCTCCAGCTGCGGCCCAGCGAATCCTGCTTCTAATGGCGCTGCTAGTCAGCGATAGTACGCCTACCTCCCTTCGTCGAACCTGGCGCCGACGGTCTAGGCCGAGCACCTGCTTTACAGCGCTACACTCACGCTCGTCGGACGCAACGTCGGTCCCGAGGTCTGCTGGGCCCACAAGATCTTGTATAGCCGAAACGAGCTGCGACCAGCAGATCTCGACCGCTTGCATGCTCGCCTCGAGGACTTTCGTCTGCGCTTCGAGTTCGCTGGCTCGCCGCTGTTCCCGGCTGTGCATTCGGCGATATTCGAGCATTTGGCGGTATATCGCTTCTTTGCGCTTGGTCTGCAATGTGAGCTCATGCTTATCAACCTCCGATTGAGGGGACTGTGACAAATGGTCCCAAGATGGGGATGATTCACTGGTCGCCTGACCAAGATTACGGACATTGAAGGGGACATTCCGCTTGTTGTGCGATGGAAGGTATCACGCCGCCCAGTGCATATCAGAGAGAGCCGCTCACCTCGACGACCTTTTGCCATTCTTCCATTCCGTCCCCGACGGTATCAGATGGCGGCGGACTGGCATGCAGGCTCAGTGCTCTTCGTTTGGCACTGGGAGATAACTCGTCCGAACCCTCCCCTCTGACCCTTTTGAGGTCTGCGTTCATCTTGGGAGTTTCTCTATGGTATTTTGAGGTGAATTGTTGGTGGTTCTCGCGATATAATGAAGTGGAAAGAGAAGAAGAAGAGGGGAAAAGATGTGTGATTAGTGTTGCTTGAAATCGATACTTGGGCTCGTCTCGTTGCTTGAACAGGCATCCATCCAAGAACAGTGGGAGAGCAGGAGAGAGTAGCCCCCAATGTAAGCGGGTCACATGAATAAAGTCAGCCGGCATATTACCATTCAGGCGGGATGTGGCGGCGATTGTAGATTCGCCACTCGACTTGAGACATCAGCGTCAAAGTGTCAACAGCCGAGACGGCACTCGTTTCAAGTTGTTGACAACACATCAGCTCGTATTCGCATCCACCTCATCGACGCTCATCGTCGTGTATACCCTTTTCCATCGCTGACCAGGCGCTCCGATCCGCCCCCGCCGTCATGTCGGCGAGCGTGCCAATGCTCGATTTGCCGGGATCGCGGTCCTCGTCGCACATGGGCGCACACTCGGCGTCGATACCCAAAATGCCTGGAAGCATGATGAGCCACAGCAACAGCGATGAGGATGACGATACGCCCACATTCGACTCGCCACAGGAAGAAGCGGCACACTATCGCGAGAAGTATAGGCGGATACTCGACACGCTCGACGAGACGCGGGCTGAGCTGGGTGAGTTGGTTGAGGTATTTAACCGCGACGACAGGTCTTGCCATAGCGCCGTGCGACTTTGCGGATTTATGAGCTTTGGGCTGACTGTAGACGAGTTCCAACAGTCCAGTAGAGAGCTGGAAGAGGAGCTCGAGAAAGATCTGCAAGCAACCGAGAAGGAGAAGCTGGAGCTCAAGGAGAAGATTGTCCGGCTCGAGATTGAGAAGGACGAATGGAAGGTAAGTCGGCAACCTCAGCAAGCATGCAACAATTCGCTGACGTATAGGCCAAACATGTTGCCTTGCAGAAGTTGCACAGCTCGACGACCAGTGCGATGCAGGTGAGCTTGCGCCCGTCACGGTTGGTCCGGTGTGCTGACGTCTAGCGAGAAATGGATAATCTACGGTCGGAACGAGACAAAACTCTGGTAGCGCTGAGAGACCTGGAGATGGGCAATGACGAACTCGAGAGGAATGAAAGGTGAGAGCATGTGGGATCGCTGGGCTGATCAATGTTGATCTTTAGAGTCGCCGTGTCATCGCTGCTAGACTTGGAGAGCAAGTACAACCGAGCTATCGAGGAGAAGACATTGCTGGAGCAAGAGGTCATTCAACGACAAGAGCTGGAAGAAGAGTGCCAGCGGCTCAAAGATGATGTTCGAGGTGAGTACTCGATGCATCAAGAGGCACAGCAGCTCACCACAGACGCCAACATCGAGATCGGCATTCTGCGCGATCAGCTCACCCGGGCTGTGCCGACACCCCCTTCGTCCGTCTCCGTCAATATGTCACCGGTGCACGAAGCATCCCGCGAAGTTGTCAACGGCGACATACCCCCTGTTCATCTGGACGAGCCGAAGGTGCGGCCCCAGGCCACCACACCCGAACCGCCTCTACGTACTTCAGTGCTCGTACGCAGCAACACATCGTCTTCTATCCCGACGCTGTCGCCCGCCGTCAAGCGATACTCAACGAGACTTGTCGATTCACCGAGTGGCTTGTCAACTCTGGCCCGATCGACGACATCCCGCAACCTTGCGCAGAGCGCTGCTTCGCCCTCACTTGTTCGCAATCGAAACAGCATGGTCTCATCGCCTGCTCGACCTCCTAATGGGCAGCCGACCAATCCGAACCTTGCGGCGAAGACCAAGGGATTCCGGCTACTGCACGACTTGCAGGCACGCTTGAAGGCGACGGATGACAAGCTTGGAGCAAGGGCGCCCAAGCGTTTGGTGTCCGGCGGTCTGCCCCTCGGTATAAGTCGCAGAACAGTGTCAACCGTGAAGCCAAAGGCGGACGAGCGGACGCCTTCCGCCCGACCCGCCCCTCCAGCTCGAAAACAGTCAACGCCGATGGATCCTGACAGGTCCGGCGCGACCTTCCTTAGCCCCAACGGGTGGGTTATGGTCAGTGACGGAGAGGACACACCCAATGCCAGCACTGTGGGCTTGCCGCCGGCCGAACCTGACAGCCCGCTCGAGCCCATCTTCCGGTCCGTTTCGGCGGCTTCGGGCAGGAGTGCAAAGAGCGGCACGAGCGGCAGCAGCGCGAACAAGCCATTACCGAGTCGACCGGGTATCCCATCGCCTCTCGTAGCGGATCTGCGGCGGTCGACCACATCATCTCGTTTGCGTGAGAGGGCCACTCCGTCGAAGCGCGCAGCCGAAATCGGTGTCTCCAGCCCCGACGCAAGCAGGCCACCGTCTCGCGGACCCAGTAGTGCTTTTGGGATCCGCCCATCCTCGCGTGCGGAGAGCAGACCAATGTCACCCAGCCTCCTGCAGCAGCCGTCCACCACTCCGCGATCATTCTTGCGCTCCCCCACTCCGACCTTCGGCCAGGCTCTGTCTGCTCCAACATCGGCGAACTCGTCCCGCCCTACGTCACGCACGACGCACCGCGCCCTGGGTAGAGGTCACCCACCGCCGGTCACCAAAGCATTCCCTGCTTCACCCGGAGCTGCGGCGAGCCTCAGCGCAAGCGTCGGACCCGGCACGCCCGGTCTCCGACGATCCAGCAGGAGATCGTCGCTTGGTCCTGCCGAAGTGGGTCTCCCGCCGACGGGTATACCGGCTCCAGCGAACAGTGGAGTCCGCACGCCCGGACGGCCGATCAGTGTACCGGTCTTTGGGAACGGAACGCCGCCGCCGGTACCGCGCATACCCAGTGCGCATTTGAGGAATGGGTCTAAAGACAAGACGGGAGATTTGCGAGCTAGCACGCGAGATCGAGTGAGAAGCGTGTATGAGCAGTGATACTGTGTCGGGAAGGGGATAGAGGGGTCAGCAGATGACAGCCCATCATGGCCATCATGGCTGATTGGGAGCGGGAGCGGGAGCTTTGAGTCGGGGCTAAGAAGTATGCCTTGATGTGTGCTTGTAACGAGCTTGACGAAAACTTGACGGCCCAAACGGCAATAGATTTACGCTTTGATGACACCATGTAGCATAGCGATGCAATTGGGTACATGCGGTGCCGACTATACTTGAGATCGCCTCCGGTGCTGTCGCAGATCTACTCAAGATGACACGACTGGCAAGTGCTCGCGATGTGAGACCGCGCTCTTGGTAAGGGAAAAAGAGACTCGACCGGAAGAAGCGCTTGACGAAGAAGCTCGTCACGAAGGGGCTCATGACGGCGCGGTCCACTCCTTTGCGGCATTCTCCAGGCCCTGCCAGTACTTGAGCTGGACAGCGAGGTTCTTCGCCTCGGCGAGATTGGGCGGGTCGGACGAGAACGCCTCCGTCAAGCTCTGTATCGTCGCCTCGACCTTTTCTGCGCGTCAGCCGGCTGCTCTCCTCCGCCTGTTGGTAGAAGTGACAAGACCCTTTGGGCTCGGGCCCGGACACTTATGACGACGCACCGTGGTTTGCCTCCCGGATCGCCGCGACCTCGTCTTCTGTCGTTGCTGACTCGAGCTCCTCCCGCGCTTCGAGGATCTCAGCTAGGAGCATCGGGTCGGTGATCGAGTCGGTCTCTTCTGTCGCCTGCGAGTGCGCGCCCAGCTGGCATTAGCTCTGCACTGAGTGATAGTAGCGTCGGGTCGACCCACTATATACTCTGCCCGCTTGAGCGGATCCGCCAGCGTCGCGTACGCCTCGTTCACCCGTCCACTCAGCTCCCTCGCGAGGCTGACCACGCGCTCGCCCTGCGCGCCATAGCGATCCGGGTGCAGCTGGGTCTGCGACTTTAGCATCTCCCCGCGCAGCGCCCGGACGTCCAAGGAGAACCCGTGGGCCGGCAGTGTCGACAACTCGGCGGGGAGGTCGAACTGCGTCGAGAATGCCGGAGAGGCGGCAATGGGCGACGACAGGCCCAGGAGGGAGTGGTGCGACAGGCCGTCAGGGATCGGTAGTAGGGCGGAGCACGATGGGCAAGGAGTGGTGGAGAGCGGGACGGGCGTCTGGCATTTGGGGCATGAGCGCGTCGGCGCGGAAGACGAGGAGGAGTAGCGCGGCGATGGGGCAGCTGTGCGACGGAGTTGATAGATTGGCGATGCCTTTGAGCCGGAGGAGGCTACGCGAAGAGGCGTGATGAATGCTCTTGACATTGTGAAAGAGCTTGGATGTGCGATGGTGAAGGTCAGGTAGGAGATGTAGTCCGAGGTAGTCGCTGGAGAGTGATCGATATTGGATCTGAATTTTCGGCCGTTCCCGATGACGCACTTCACACGGCGAGCTCGCCACCGCACATGAACGGTCAGTCACCGCTTCGTCAGACCTGGCCCACGGTGGATCTCCACCGAGCATGCCGCCTTGAGATATACGCACGAGACAAAGATGGACCACTCGAGCTGAAGGAGGGGATGACTCAGTCGCTTGCAGCTTTGGGGCAGCAGGCAAATAGTACACGCTCCGTCGAGCCCAGTCCAGGGGTCCACTCAGTCACGTGACTCTGTCCAGCTGCACACGCTCGGCAATCAGCCGGCCCGAAAGCCGACTGCTATCAGCCGTGCTCGACTACGCTCCCTCTCGGATTGGCCCACAGCGACGACACAACACCCCACCTTCTTGTGCATCGGTCAGTTGATATCTTCTGATCGGAAACAGCTACGCACGATCTCCGATTTGCTTGCCGAAGCGGACTTGACCACATAATCGATAGACACACCGTTATCTTCCTTGACCCAGACATGTCTCACAGCCCCGGCTCGTCCGCCTCGGGCCGACGACCGAGTGCCGTGCCGGCTCACATCGCTTGCAAGAGCAGCGATAGCCCCGGTCTTGGGAGTGATAGAAAAGACGGAGGAGGATCGTCGGGACGCTTTGCAAGGGCTTGTACCCGGTGTCGGCAGCAGAAGCTTGCTTGTAAGCCCGGGAAAAACGGGACGTATCCCTGCGCGCGGTGTCAAGATAGCTTGTAAGTGTGACCCGGGGCCTACCATTCCTGAGCTAGGTATAATGCAGACTCGGGAGGAGCTGACGACAGATCCGAGTGTACTTTGGTGGAAAGACAACGTCCCGTGCCCATACCAACTCTGTCCTCGTGAGTGATGCTACGTGAGCGCTCCGACGACCATCAGGGCTCATACAAGAAAACTATCCCGGCAGGAAGCATCGCTCTCCGATCTAGCAGGGCAGCTACACGATATTCAGTCACATCTCGCGCATCTCTCCGACTTACCAGGCCGCCTCGCTGCGCTCGAAGCGAAATACCACGCTCTAGCAGGGACATCCGCGTCTTACGTCGCACCCAGCGACCTGACGCTACATCACAGTCACCGCCCGTCCGCGCCCGCATTTGCCAACCCGCCGAGCTCGACCACTGTAAACGATCTTTACACACCTTCGCCCGTACAGACCACAGGATCGCTGCGCTTGGGCGGCACGCCGCAGGACAAAGACCGCGATGGCAGCAGGCGGGAGGAGGACGTTGTGCACGATTTCGAGGCGGCCGACCTGAACTCGACGAGGCTGCTCTCGGACGTGAGAGTCTACAGGCGCTCAGCCAGTGCAAGACCCGGCAAGCGGAAGAGGATCGAGGATGAGCGGGACTCGTGGCGTATAGCCTTTGCCATGTGAGTGTTTGCTCGTGGCATCCAGACCTGCAGCCGAGAAGCTCAGCCCTGGCGCTACATGCCAAGCAAACGTCGGATCGAGCTCATTCCCAGCTTCACCGTCCGATGCCTCCCCTCCATCAACTTCTTCGACCCCCTCGAACCCGATTTCAACGCCGACTCGATCCGCGACAAGTCGCCTTTGCTGTTTTGGGCGGTGGTCGCTACTGGCGCACGCGAAACACCCGAGCTGTACGACACGTTCCTGTCCGCACAGGAGAACACGATGGAGCTGCTACGGCAGACGCTGGGCGGACCGCGGGCCAATTACTGGGACTTGTGCGGCGCGATGGTGTGGAACAAGTGGTTGGCACCTGTACGGCCGATAGGTGGGATTGGCGAGAGTCGCCGCTATGAGCGCAGCTGATTGTAGGCCACGTGGTGGACATGGCGTACGAGCTGGACATACATCGTACATATGACCTTCTGCCGGACAAGGCGAATCCTAGCGCGGACGATGTGAGGCGGATCCGACTGTGGATCTCGATCGCCATCCAAGACTACTAGTAAGTCGCGCAATAGTCGCTTTCTCAGGCAAGATGGCTAACCTGAAGCTCGTCCGTTGCTACAGGCCGGCCACCCCATTATCCGCATCGAAATCGTGTGTTCGAATCGGCCAGGTGGTTGGTGTCGCTGCCAAAGGTCGTTGGAAACGATTATCGCCTGCTCGCCACGTTCGAGTATGAGGAGATCGCTCGTGAGTATCACCGGTCTTCGAAAACCATGAATTCACATGCCCAATCCGAAAACAACGCACATAGCAGATGATCTGTCGACCCAGCATTGCTGATGCCCAGACTCGATCCAGGACGAGACGAGCCGGACGGGCATCCTGTCAGATGACTGGGAGAACCAAGTCAACACGCGCGTCGCTGCCATCGACGACTGGTTCGCCCGCTGGGAGCCTGTTGCTAGTGAGCCATCTCACGGCTGGTTCGCCAAAACGACACTAACCCACAGCGGAGAAGCTTGAGCCCGGCGAGCTCAACTCGATGTTCAAGCTTCTCAAGATCAATCGGCACCTGGCGAAGATGTCGGTGTACAGTGTGGTTCTGCGCGGCATCAAGACGAAGGAGGATCTCACCCCTGAGCGGATGCGATATGTAGGTCTGTCCGGTGAGTTCAATGCCCGCCCGAGCTTCTCTGAGCGACGGCTAAAAGACAGTCGCGGAAGCCCGCGCAAACTGTCAGCTGTGCTTTTCCGAGTTCCAGGCTCCAGCGATTCAATACCTCGGCGAGTAAGTCTTGGGTCAATTCACACCTTGCATCGCGCCTGGATAATGTGAAGTGCTCCGACTGATCATAGAACGCTCTGCTACTCTTTCGTCTCCGCCGCGGTCTTTCTCCTCAAGGTCGTGTGGCTCCTCCCGTCCGCTTACGACGCGCGTACCTTGTTCTCCGAGGTGGAGGCCGTCATTGAGACGTTTAAAGCGGTCTCGGGGCAGCTGTACGCCCATTTCCTGGAGCAGATCCTTAAGCACGTCCGGTCGCACTACGACGAAGGGCTCTCGCGGGTCTCGAATGCGCCGATCGCCCCATCCGTGTCCAACGCCCGATCCACTTTGACCCAAGGAGCCGTGAAGACGGGGAACGGCGCGAGGGTCAAGCAGTCGTATGACGACGAGCTCGGGAGTCAAATGAACGGAGGGGCCCAAGCTGGAGTCTCGTTTAACCCGTTCGAGACCACGCTGGGGATGAGCGGGCTGGCTGGAATGAACTTTGGCCTGGCGGACGGTCCGACCGGGGTAGACTTGATGGGCTTGGATTCTGCACTGGGCGGTACCGCCGCGACGATGACGGACGGGACGGACCCGGTGTTAACGGGCTTGGAGGGATTGGGCGAGGACCCGACATTTTGGAGCTGGTTGGCTGGCGGGGAGAATACGGGGTTCTCGCCGTTGGTCAGTTCGCTGGATACGCTGGATCAGTCGATCGCGATGGGCGGGATTTGAGCGGTGTCGCGTAGATCGCGATCGTCTGCATACGTCCTGCGCATCTGGTAGCAAAGTCTGGATGTCATGTACAAGAGGGACCAATCTCCCTGCAGCAAATCGCGAATGGTCCGATCACATGGCTCGCCGCCAGCGGGAGTCCTTTCACCTTCACCTCTGACCCGTCACGCTGTCTGCCGCTCAGCCCGTGTCCCCCGAGGCCTGACGACTAATCGGGCAACATACCAGGCGCGGTGACCCAGATCTCACGGCCCCACCCAGATCATGAATCGCCTGGCGCTCAGCCCCGATGCACGGTCATGCGCCCCATAGCGTCCTCGGTGACGTAGTCGCCGGGCCTGCCGTGGAAATACCTTGGGGGCATCTTGTCCGTGTCGAACCCGTTCTTCCACGTCTTCTCCACCTCGAGCCGATGCTTCGTCTTGGGCTTGTCGGCCTTGAGCCTCAACTTCTCGAAATACATGTACGCGCCGCGATAGACGACGCTCGTGTTGCCTGCCGTTGCGCCCTTTCTGCCGCGGAAGTCGGACAGCTGCTTCCCCTGGATCTTGACCTCGCGCGTGTGGTACTGCGCTGCGAGGGTGCGGAGGAACGACGCCTGCGTTACACCGGGGAGCTTGAGGTGCGCGTTGATCTTGCGCCGGATCTCGTCGCATGAGTCGTAGATAAGGACGTCGTCGGTTTCTTCGCGCGGGAGCGTCATGTCGGACACGTCGGGCGGTCCGGCCTCGTTCGTCGTGCTCGCCTTGGTCCCTTTCGCCTTGGTGGCGTTGGCGCTGGTGCTTGCAGTTGCGGTCGCAGTTGCCGTTGCCTCGTCATTGGCGTTCTCCTTGCCCGCGCCAGCCTCCCCACCTGCTTCCACCGCCTCGGCCTTGGCCGCCTTGGGCGCGGCCACACGAGGCTTCTTGGGCATAGCCAACCCCTTCATCTCCCGCGCCTTGAAGTACACCCAGCCATTCTGGAACGTATTGCTCCCAGTGCCCTTTTTTTTCCCCGTCTGCGTCATGAACATGTTGTACCCCTTCGAATTGACGCCGATGGCATCCTGGAATTCGCCCGTGGTCATCGCGCCCGAGTCGAGAAACGTGCGGATGCGACGGCGGACCTGATCGGCGTTCATATCGATGGGGGCTCCTTCTAAGACCTCGACGTACTCGGCGTAGAGGTCCCCGCCGTTCGCGTCGAGGGCCTCGAGGGCGGTCCGTTTCTTGGGTGGCATAGCGAGTGATGAGTCGAGGGGTTTGCGCTCTGGTCGGAGTCGTGTAGGGGTAAATGGAACGACAGCTTATGAGGTGTTTGTGTGTGTGATTGTCTAGCACAGAAGACGACAAGATGGTGTGGGCGGTGCAGTGTGGGTGTCGGTGTGGGAAGAAGGACCCAGGCCGTCGTCTAGCAGCTGACTATGTCCTTTGGCTCTCTGACGCGCTTGATTTGCTTTGGCTGCATTGGAACCAAACCCAGGCGGAACCAGATGACGCGGAAATCACGTGACACTGCTATCAAGCTCGGCGCGTACGTACTCGCCCTGAACAGCGCCCTGATGAACAGCGGCCAACCTGCCTGGAGCGGTAGATATCACCCTTGCGATAATGGCCAACAAGCACCAGCCGTCCCTGGAGGGGATCCCTCTCGAGATAAAGCGAGTTATCGCTCTCCATCTCCCCGCAGCAGCCAACAAGAACCTCGTCCTCGTCTCGAGGTCCTTCCGCGAGGTAGTCGAGCCCATCAATTGGTCGGCTATCCGCATCAAACCGCATCACATCGATTTTGCCCGTCTGCGAGACTGGGAGAACGCCAGCGTGGATGAGCAGCAATCAGCCGTGCACGCCGTCGAGGATGCGTGGCGGCGATGCGCCGAGCTCCTGCGCCGCGATCCCCGCAGGCAGACATGGGTCAAGGCGATGCGCGGAGTCGTGATCGACTCGGCGGCGGACCTGATCCGTGATGTCCTCGAACTCGTCAAGGACAGCGTCAAGGAGATTTCGCAGGAGAAATGTCCTGTGCGGACCCTGTACACCTTGCACGATGCGGACTCGCCCGCGCTGGCGCGAGCGATCAACGCTGTGCGCGTGCTACCGCACGTGAGTCACCTGTCGCTTCTCCTCTGCAACGAATGGGAGATGGACGCCATCAACGTCGTGCGCTCGACGCCTTGTCTCAAAGAGCTCACGGTACGCGCGTACGACCTCGACGAAGATGAAAAGCGCGTCTACGCTGCGCCTATCCCGCATCTGTCGCATCTCAAAAAGATGCACATCGACTGCAGGCGCTGGTATGCGGGCAGCCAAGCCTTGCTTGCAGCAGCACCAGAGCTCGAAGACTTGACATTGTGGGCCTGGTGGGCGTGGAGTGACATCGAGCTGCACGGGATCGACGAGCTGCTCGCGTATATGTCGAATCTCAAGAGACTCGACCTGCGCGGAAACGACTTCGCCTGCAAGCTATACCACGTCTCGGTCGACACCGACCTCGGCGTGTACTGGCCTCGGCTCGAAGCGCTTACGATACATGCCCCGGTGGGTGGCGGTGTGGACGCGAAGATTTCTCCCCATGATGAGCAACCCGCTGACCTCGCAGCTATGCCCCGGCTCGTTACCGCGCCACAGAACAGTCGAGATCTTAGCTCTGTGGTACTCATTCGGCTCAAGGGGCGACGAGGACCCGTGCCTGTTCTTCGGCACCCAGCCGTCTTCGCAAGTATCCGGGTTTCTCGCCGGTTGGATTGTAAGCAGACTGCGCGATCTGCCGCATGTCGTGTGTCTCATCGATATAGATCGGCCTAGTCAAGATGCGCCCATTATGCCCGATACCGGTCCTGTTCCCGACGGCTTCCACATCAGATCTTACCACCACCCCGGCGGCGGCGAAGCGATCTTCTTCCACGTCAAGGTCCTCTTTCCGACGCTCCGCGGCGGGCTGCTCGGCGCTCATCGTATGGCATATACCGGCAGGCCGCTGAAGCACCGCGAAGCGACTCTACACAACGACCACTTGTCTGCATCGTCCATGTCCGGTCAAGCGCCCATAGTGCGCGAGGTCGTCGACCTGACCTCTTACAAAGGTTTCGCTCTGCCCAAGGCATTATTGCGGGCCGTGTACGCCATGGACAATATCGACCCGCTCTGGACAGACGGTAAACGACGCCTCGAGCTGTCCGAACGAGCTTGGCAGCTGCTCGACGGGTGGGTTGCGCAGTTGGAGGACGAGGTGAACTACGAGGTCGAGCGGTGGGGGACAGAGGGTGAACTCGGAGGTGAAGCGTGGGAGGACAGCGACGGGACCGCCTCGGACATGTCGGATGACGGCGATGCGGCAAGTCTGCCGATCCTCGAGGAGGACGACGGTTCCGAGCACGAGGAGGTCTACTTCGGGTCGGAAGAGGGCTCGATGGGTTCCGGAGGGTCTTCCATGAACAGTGCGTAGATCTCGTGGGAAGTATACACTGTATGCAAGAGCAAATCGTCATGGGACCCCAACTCGATCGGTGGTGCGGATCTTAGGTCAAGTCAAGTATCACTAGCAGACGGTACACAGTCAGCCCCTTCATCTCGGTAGATTCGGGCACGGGGATGTCTCCCTCCTCAGCGGTGGTGGAAACCAGCTTGGACAATTCAGCAGTTTCAGCAGCAGCTCTCATCTATTCACAGGCAACGGTGCATTCGACTTTGCGCAGACCAGCGACAAAGGCAACTACAGACGCGCAGCAGCACGGATCCAGCTACATCAACCAGCAACAAACAACGGTACATGCGACTGAACCCAATCAATCCCAGGCCGTACGACGAACGCCCTTCAACCCTGACCGACCGATACCCCTGCAGGCGGCGCAGCGAGACGACAAAGAACGCGCCGGGCAGATCACTCCCTGGCCGGACTCGTTCCCGTCCTCTCGCCCATGGACGCCGAGCCGCTAGACGTGGGCCGTCGCAGCGAGAAAAACCTGAACGGCTTCTTCTCCCCGCTAGCGCGTTCAGGCGCCAGCGCATTCGGGCTCCCGTCCTTGCCGTCCTTGTCGTGCTCGTCGTGGGCATGGTCATGGGTATCGTGGGCGTGGTCGTCGCGTCGCAATCGGGAAGGCAGCCAACCGGCCCCAAGGTCCGCCGAGAAGCTTCGCGTGACTGACTGCCCCTGTCCTTGGCCTGCAGCCTGTCCGTGTGCGTGCGCCCCCACAGCGGCAACCTGGCCCGCGTGGTCTTTGCCCCATCGCCGACCGAGCGAGCCCCACTTAAGGGCAAGCTGCTGTCGTTCGCTGCTGCTCGGTGCGAAGGGGCTTGACTCGTACGCGGCAAGGAGGAGCGAGTCGTTCGAGGGTGAAACCCCAAACACGTTGACGTTCTCCTGCGACGAAGACGTCGTACCGGAGTACCACCTCCTCGAGCCCGGCAAAGCAGGCAAGCCCGGAAGAGACGGCGCCGAGTGCTGGTGTGCGGGGTTGCTGCCTGATGGCGGGGTACGGCTCGAGGGCGGGAGGAGCTGGTGCGCCGAGTTCGCATGGGCGGGGTACGTGAGAGCGTTCGGGGCGGGCAGGGGCGAGCGCCAGATAGACTGGTCCGGCTCGACATCGGCATCGTGTCCCGAGTTCGAGCTGTCAATATCAGACCCATCATCTTCTACCCCTTGATCCATCGCCGCCTCGTCCACCGTGCCCAGGTCCATGTCGAAGCCATTGACATCGCGCTCGTCGTGGTCGTGCTCGTCATCCAGTGCGCCTGCAACGCTCTCTTCGTCGACCTCGGTGTTCGCATCCAGGGGCGTGTCGCCCTCGAGAGACCGGAAGAGACCCTGCGGAAGGAGGTTCGCACTGAAGCTGGACGAAATCCCGCCATTCGGCGAACCAGGATCGTGGCCCCAAATGTCGGAGCCCGAGTCGCTCGCGGGCGGCGTCGTGGTCTGTCGTTGTCCGCCCATACCTCCCAGCGCGGCGCCGAGCGCTCCTGGGCCAAAGTCCTCGAAGCCTAAAAGATCCGCCGGCCGCTTGTCCTCGGTCGCCTTGTGCGGCCTGGCGAACTGTCCAAAAGAGGTCGAGTGACTAGGACGAGCGGAGTAGTTCTGGTCGATATGAGGCATTCCCGCTTCAGCCATGTACTGTGCCGCTTGATGTGCCCATTGCTGGTCTGAGCTGTTGACGCTGTTGTTACCGCCGCCGCCGCTGTTGTTCCCGTTGACATTCCGATTCCCAAACGCATGCGCGTGACCGGCATGTCCGCCGTGCGCATGGGTCGTATGTCCTGGTGCCTGTCCTGCGTGCGCGCTGCCCGGATGCTGACCCGCATGCCCATACCCTTCCTGTGCGGCAGCCTCGTAAGCCGCAGCCATCATCATCATTTCCTCCTCTGGTCCCAGCTTCTTGGCCTCTTCACCTGCGCGTCTCGCCTCCTCCACCTTCTCCTCTGCCTCCTGTATCGCCCTTCCCAGCTCCTCGTTCCGCGCATCCAGCTCGCCAATATCCCCTTCCACCTCCTCCAGTTCCTCACGCCTCCGCTCGACATTCTCCCTCGTTTCGATCAAAAACCTCGCGCCTTCCTCCTGAACCGTCCGTACAGCCCTTGTCGACACGTCGACCAACCCCTTGAAATCCTGAATCTCGTTCAATGCAGCCTGGATCTTGGACTCCAGCCCGTCCCGTACCCCCTCAATTGCTTTCAGTTTCTTCTCAGCCTCCCGCCGGGCCGCCTCAGCCTGGCGTTTCTGCTCCTCCAGACCTTTCGTCCGCGACTTGAGCTCTTGGCGCTCTCCGTCGTCCTCCTTCCTGCGTGAGCGAACCTCGTCGAGGGAAGTTTGCAGCGAAGAATGAGCGGTTGAGACGGATTCTTCGAGAGCGTGGAGCTGCGACTTGACTTCGGAAAGTGCGGACTGAGCGGCAGTTAGATCGGCCTTGAGAGCGGTGAGAAGCGGAGAGGACGCCGAATCGAAGACTTCGTTCGACGTCGGTTGGCTAGGCAGAAGATTGACGATGGATGAGCGGCGCGACTCAGCGACGAACGGGGCGATGGGGATGGATGCCGGATGCGAGTGGAGCGGTAATGTGCCGTTCTCTGCGAGGTTGGAGACCGAGTCAGATCTGCGTATGTTCTTCGTAGCCGACAGGAGAGGGGCGGTGGCACTGACAAGAGCGCGAGCACCTGGCATCAGCACTACCGCCCCAGCAGCTTCTTCCACTTTGCCGCGACTCACCGATGCCATCCTCCTTGCCCGCAATCGAGCGCAATTCCGTGATACCTGACCTGTCGAGCAACGCGTTCTTCCTCTTGCCCTTCTCCTTGCCGCCCTCCGTGAACAACCTCCACACCCACTCCACCTTATGCGGTACCGTGCCGACCACAACCCAGTGTCCAAAGTACCCGATGTACAGCACGCTTCGTTCCCTCGGCGGCAGCGGGGCCTTCTTGCCGAGGGGCGGATCCGAGAGGTATATGGGCGGGGCGAGTGGGGACGTCAACGCGATGGACAGAAAGAAAAGCGTCTTGTAGTAGAGCGGCGGGGTACGAAGCGATATCGAGACGTGGTTGGCGAAACGAAAGGGCGCTATTGGCGGTGTGTCGGCTCCGGAGACGGTGAGCAGTGTTCCGGTTTGAGCGTGACCTGATATTGTCGGTGGACCCGGTTCAGCGGCTGACGCGTCCTCTTCGGTATCAGTTGAGGAATGGCGGATGTCGGCGAGATGACGTCGGAAAGACAGCTCGGTGAGATGAGACCTGAACGACGCTTCCGTCGGGTTCGTAATGGCCGCTGCCGGTCAGCTTGGCCCATCGAGCAAGGAATGCTGCTCACCAATGAGTAGAACGACCACCACCGCGGCTATCCAAAAGAGCGTCCGGCGGAGTTGCAGCATATCCTCCATGCCCCAGTAATGCGATCCACCATGGCCGTGGTCGTATTCCAGGGTCGAAGCCGATTGTCCAAAGCCCAGTAAACCAAGAAAAGCCGACACCCATCCGCCCGCGCCGGCAGTAGCGGCGTGCGCCATCGAGTCATCCACCGCGGGCGTGCTGTCCGCCGCTGTCGATTCCGGGGAGCCGAGACCAGGCAGGCGGTCGATGAATGACCCAAATGACATTGTGCGCGATTCTTTGCTCTGAGCAAGAAGGGGCACGCAGCGATCCGGGTAGACAGTGACGAGTATGTACTAGATGAGGAGAGAGAGATGAGGCGGCATTGAACACTGTTTGGCGTGTGTTGTGATGAGAAGAGGTAGAGGATGAATGGAGGCGAGGTGGAGAAGGATTTGCACTTTGCACTCTGGCTGTTCGAGCGAGTGTACGAGTAGCTGCTAGTCTCGACTTAGCGTGATTTCAATGGGTGCCACACCAAGAGTTATTGCCGATATTACCGCATTCGGCAATTCCTCACCTGGCCTTGACCACGCGCGCATCTCCTGTCTGGCATTCCGAGCCGTAATTCAAGTCAAGTCATTGGTGAACAGGTTGCAATCCAGTCACTGCATATCAAGTTACAAGGTGAATCGCAATACCAACCTGCTCAACCACACCCAGCTCACACACCCAGATGCCAGGACCGCTGTACCGAGATCCGTGGGCGAAGCGAGAGGCGTGGAGGAAGCACCCAATTTTCCAACGACGCTCTCAGATCAAGTTAGTGCAGCTTCCGTGTATACATGGCTGCAGACCCCGCTGACGAGCAGGGCCGCCTTCCCCGGTCTTGGATGGGCCACTGTCGCTTTCGCCGCCTATGTCATCTACGACGACTTCTTCCGCGTCAAGGCGGGCCACCACTAGGCGGGCAATGGAGAGGATGGGTCAGCACAAATAGAGGGAGCGGGCGGATTTGATTCGCGCTCAGCAGAGAAGGAGGGCGCAGTGCAAGGCAAGTGGGAAGGACACTGCGATGGGTCCAGATCAGGCGCATGAAAGATCAAGGCGGGCGCAGCTCGGGACAGGAGCAATTGCATCATTCGGCATATCGCGAACGGTACATGTATTCTAGGCATATCGATATCACCGCCAGATCCACACTGACGGGGAAGAAGTGTTCAGTCTGCTGACGGGGTGCAACTAATACAGGTATCTGCCGCCATAACGCTCCGCCCACAACCTCGCAGTCGTCTCCAAGCCGTCGCCGAGCTTTCCATCGCCCGCTCGATCATCATGGTCGAGGAACTGGCCGACGTAACGCTCGGTATCGAGGCGATATTGCTTGCCCTGGAGTTGATGTGTATGCCACGCCAGGTCGATGTCGAGCTGCTGTTAGCTTGCACATGCCTCACTTGGTGTTCTGGCTCACAGTCGGAACTAGAAAGTGCTTGCACTCGGTCGTGTACTGAAGATCAAGCCAGTAATCTGATGGTCACTGGGATGTCCCGACCTGCTCTGACCGTAATGGCGCGGAAGCCGCGACGTACGGTATCTGATCACAGCTCTCTGCAGGTGTAGCACCTCAACTTCGTCAGCGTCGGCCCGAAGCCACCCTATTTTCGCTAGCGCGTCGATGAAGGTGTTTTGTCGGTTGACAGCGTCGACGAGATCTGTTGTCGTCCAGCTCCGCTCTCCGCTCGTCCGAACAGGTAGTCTGCTCGCAGCGGTTGCCGTCTGTGAGACAGCATCATGCGATGCTGTCATCGCAAGGGATCCGTTGTGAATTGCCGTGGCCTGCTTCTCAGCACCTGCTGGAAAGGCTTGTCACAGCAAGAGCGGGGGACTGACTCACCGTTTGTTCCAATTGGAAAGAGCGATTTTGTAAATGCTCATACGTCGACTCCGCTTCCGCGTGATATTGCCTTGGGCTTAGCATGTGAGCGTGCCAACATATGAGCGCCGGGAGCGAGGGTGGCATCTGGCCGGCGGTCATACTCCCTGGCGGAGCCAGAGCTGCCTCTGCCGTCCTCGTGTGCTGCCTCGTCTTCGCGGCGTGCGCTTTCGGACGCGGCTCCTCGAGCTGCCCACTGCTGATACTCGATCGCCCCTCTCTCGAGCGCGGCCAAGAGGACCCGCTCGGATTCGTGTCGTTGTCGCCATGCACGAAAGGCGGCCAGAATGGAAAGATGTGCCTTCACTAATAGTCAATGAGACGTGAGCGTCAAGAGACGCTGGCAGCCCGTGCAGGTGTGGGATCAATTTGGACTGGCCTCATAGGGCAAGTGTCGATCACTCACTCTGCTGTATCGATACCAGCGGCGCGGCGGCAGCTTGACCGTCGAGCATCAGGATCCAGGCGGGCGATTGCGTGTCGGGATCGTATGCACCGATCGGCAGCCCATGGGCAGTTCGCTTTTGACGGCGCCGTGAGACGAACACGCCGCAGGACAAGGCAAGCAAGGACCTCATGACTGCGACGTGGGACGAAAGATAAGTGCAGTGATTGAAAGGCCGGTCAGCATAGACCAACCTCCGATGCGCAGCAGAAGCATGTCCGATCGCCATGCATACACACACACACGGGCCGAAAGCCCGAGTTCCTTTCAGCCAATGCAACCTCATCGCAGCCGCTCAGGCCTTCTTCACGCGCCCATCGTCATCCACCTCCGTCTCCTGCACAAACTCTTCCGCTTCGCGTCCCCCTCCGAACCCCTCATCCCGGCTCTCAACCTCCTCTTTAGCGACCTCCTCGTCCTCCACCGTCGCCTCCTCTGCCGCAGCCGCGTGTCTATCGAACAGCCCCGACCGCCTGACGTCCTTGTACCTCATTCCACTCCTGTTGCCCGCGGCCCACTCCTGCAGCTGGTCGTGCTCGTATGCTATGGCCGAGCGCGATTCGGTCGGGTCGGCCCACATGGGCAGCTCGGCCGCATCTGGGTCGTTGATGCGCGGTCCGAGTGAAGCGATCAGACCGAGCCGACGTTCTTGAAGGACGTGCTTAATTCGCGCCATGGTCTTTCGGGCCTGGTCTTAGCTCACGCACCGCAGTGAACCCCATACAAGACAAGTGCGCGAGTGGTTAGGGAGTGCAAGGACGAGCGGAAAACAGCGCATCGACGTACCGCTTTATCAGCCCTGCCGACGTCCATCTGCGTCATCCGTTTGTGGATATTCCACCGCTTCCTCTCCTCCTTGACGGTCGCGAACGTGTTCCTCTCCCGTAGACACAAGTACCACAGCGTATGCAGCTCCGCGAAGCTCTTCATCCGCAGCTCGGCCGCAGACCATGCGCGTCCTGGCTGTCAGTCCATATGTTTCGGACGTCCCACCGTGGACTGACCAGGGTTCGACTCGGAAGGGCCCATCCCGCCCAGCTCGGGCGGCGCCGACTGCTCCCCGTCCGGCGTGGCCATGGCGTTCTGCGTGAGGTGGAAGAACTTCCAGAGCGGATGCACGGGCGTCTCGCTCTCCGGAATATTCTCCACCAGAGCCCTGTACTCGTCGTCGGGAGGCCATGTTCGGGGCTCTGGCCGGCCATTCGGGAGCGTGACGGGGATGGTGCGTGCTGGTCGGATGTTCACGCGACTATTTGGGCGTTGCGGCCACTGTTGCGTGGCTGCGGCGTCGTCGGCTGCAGATGTCGATGATGGCGGAACGGTTGGTGGAGGAGCTCCTCCACCTACGCTAGCCGGGGAGGGCGTGTCCATGGCCGGCGCGGGGGTGACGATCTCGGAAGGGGCTGGCGGGTGCGTCGAGACTTGCTGAGGAGGAGGCACGGCCGACCCGCCGGGGCCTTTTGTGCCCGCGCCGCCGAGGGGCGGGTGCGGGATGTGCCGGCCCGAGGTGTGCATTGCTCGGCGGAAGAGCATCGTCGAGAGGCGTGACGATGACATGATGGGGTGTGGGATAAAGGTGAGTATGGGGTCAAGCAAAGAGAAGTGATGTGAGCTGCTTGAATGAATCGAGGTCGAACATTCTTGGATAAAATGGTCGGAAAGGCCGCTACAAATATTCGTTTGGTGCGTTGACGGTGCCCGACTTTTGGTCCGTTCGGCTCAGTTTCATCTTTCAGAACAACCATTCATCTTCATCGCCATGGCATCCACATCAAGATCAATACAAAAGCTCGCCGCGCGAGTCGGCAGCTCATCGACTGCGGGCCTCACGCGCGCTTCAGCCGGTGCGGCCGCATCATCGTCTCGGCACTTCTCGTACGTCCTCTATCGTACTTCATGTCACCTCTGCTCACCTCCAGCTCGACCACCCCCGCACAAGCCTACACGCCCCCCACCAACTTTTCCATCTGCCGGTACCCCGAGCCCGTTTTCCCGACCGACCGCGAGCCGCTGAAACGCACGCACAACATCCGCGTCGCGTCCCTCATGCTATCAGCGCATCACCCGGCCAAGCTCGAGCTCTTCGCGCAGTTCGCATGGCACAGCGCTCAGTCGCTCGGGATCCCCACGGCGCGGCCCGCGCCCAAGAAGAAGCACCGCGAACTGATCACTGTCCCCAAGGCGCCGTTCATCCACAAGAAGTACCAGGAGAACTTTGAGCGGCGGCACCACCACCGCGAGATTGTCGCGTACGACGCCAACCGCTCGACCATTGACCTGTGGTTGCGCTACCTGTCGAACAACAGCGTCGCGGGGGTCGGCATGCGCGCGACGGTGCATGAGTGGGTGGACGCGGGTTTCGGGCAGGGTGAGGTCGAGTTCGTCAAGGCGGGGCTGGAGCAGGACGCGAGGAGCGGGGACGAGGTCGTCAAGGTCGCGGAGAGGTTGATGCGGGAGCTGGGCGTCGGCGAGGAGGATATGAAGCGCGCGCTGGCGGATGCAGCGGTCGCGGAGAAGGCATCGCAAGGCAGCGAGAAGCCGGCGCAGGTCGAAGCTGGAGCAGCGTCCAGCTCGGAAACGCAGACGCCAACGACAAAATTGGCTGCCAACGCATCGGAGGCGAGCTCGACGGCTTCGGAGAGCACACCGGCACGACCAGCGCAAGAAGGAGAGAGCGTGAACGAGCGATCGGTGGGCGAGACGGAAAGCGCATTGGCGGAGGACTTGCCGATCGAGGCAAAGCAGGAGGCCAAGAAGGATACCGAGACCGAGGTCAAGGCTGAGCAGGTGGGAAAGAAGCCGACGAAATCAGAGAAGTTCGTCAAGCCAAAGGCTGTCAGGCCGAAGAAGGAATAGACGGTCGGTGAGAAGAATGGTGGTCAGGCCAGACTGGAGCAGTGTTGTCTGCCGGGACGCCGGGACGCCTGGAAGAGGACACAGTTGAGGGCATCGGAGCGTTTTCAGGCAGGCGGCTGAGCGCCAGTGGCCAGCCGCAGCATTGCATAGCGACGGATGCATCAGATACATATACTCGTGACAACAGGCCGCTTCCCCGTCCTGATCGCGATAGCGCAGAAACTCTACTTATACCTCGTCCCCGCGCTCGAGAGCGTACTCGTGCACAGTCGCACCTAAGTGAGTCCGCCCTCGTCCTCCTCCAGCGCCTTCTTTATCCGCAGTAGCACCGCCGTCTTCCAGTTGTCGAGCTTCGTGACCTGGTCGTAGCCGTACACGGCCGCTGTGAAGCGTTCGACGTCGGCCTCTTCGCACGACTGCATGAGCTCCACGGCGAACTTTGCTTCGCGCGTGGACGGGAACGTGACGTCTTTTTGGGCGAACGTGTCGAGCTGACGCTGCGTGGTGACTAGGTCCTGCCGTCAGTATGGGTGTTGGTGGCGATGGGAGTCGGACCCACGCCCATGGCCATGGAGCACAGGGCCGCACGCAGGAAGTACTCCTTGACGGAGTATTTGGTCAGTGCCGAGGTGAGCGACCAGTCCGCGACAGTCTGGTACAGCTCCATTGCGCGCTGATAGTCTTGCAGCTCGCCCGAGAACTCGGCGGCTTGCTGGTAGCATTGGTTCGCGGTGCTGAGGTGAGCGCTGCACGAAATTATCGAGAGGGACGACAGTGCGCCTGGGCAAGATTAAAGGAAAGATGTCATGGAGGATGTTGCCAAGGACATGCCACACTCACGCATTGGCATCTTCTTGTTTGTACCAGTCTCCCGCACGGACGAATGAATCCCGTCCCTTGGCGATGTCGAAGCCGTCCTGAACATAAATCTGCCCGATCTGAGGTGAGCACCGAGCCTGGTCTGCTCCGCGCCATGACGCACCTCCTTCTCCCGGTCCGCCGCTTGCCGGAAGTTACCCGCCTGAACGAGCAACTTGATCGTCTGATGCAGCGCCGACACGGCCGCTGTCCGTCAGCTCGTGTCCTCTATCGAGACTCATAGCTGACCCTCCGGATCGCTCTTCTTGTAGCTCTTCGCGGCATTGTGGAACGCGTTCATGGCGTCATTGAGCTCGTTGGCCTGCTGTCGGCAAGCCGCTTCCCTGGGCGTCAGCTCTTGGCACGAAGTCTCGCCACGCCGAGCTCACCTCTCGAACGCCTTGCCGGACTCTGTCCATCGCTTCTCGAGCTTGAACGCGTTGGCGGCCTGGTATCAGATGGAAATTCTAGCTGGGACGACAGAACTTGCGCTCTGGAAGAGGTCTCCCGCTTCCTCCCATTTCGAGCTGGAGCTGCCGAACCATCCTACGCTGGACGACGCCTTCTTCTCGGCCTTGGAGAGATAGTCTTCCGCTTGCGATTTACCCATAGTGCGCTGATGGGGTGAGTGTCTAGAGTAGATGTGTCGAAGATGCGGAACGTAGAGTGTTCGTCGTGATCGTCAACACCCGCGTTGCCGTCGTTGTCTGTCTCGCGAGCGGTGTTGGCCGATGACGTGTGACGCTTGGTGGGTGGCCAAGATGGAGCCAAGAGGCCGTCTGGGTGGTTCGGGAATATTCGGTAAATTATCGCTTAGTCAGCTCTGTGGCGCGTCGCGACTTCGGCTCAGCCCACAACCACAAGTTCATTACCAGCTCTCCTTCCACCCTACATCCAACCTCCAACACTCATCATGGCCTCGCATCTCGCCAACATCTAGTGAGCTACGATAATCTTTTTGTGCGTGGACATCAGCTAACGAGCAGCGGAACGGAGCAAGACCGTGTCAACTGCGCCTTCTACCTCAAGATCGGGGCGTGCAGGCACGGCGACCGGTGTTCCCGAAAACACATCAAGCCCCAGTTCTCGCAGACCATCCTCCTCGCCAACGTGTACAACAACCCGGCGCACAGCCTCGAGGGTAATACGATATCGAAGGAGGAGCTGCAGAAGGATTTCGACCGGTTCTACGAGGACTTTTACATCGAGCTGTGCAAGTATGGGCACCTGCTCGAGCTGCACGTGAGTGGAGAGGAAGACGGTGGAGGAGATGCTGACTCATATCAGGTGTGCGACAACGTCGGCGACCACTTGATGGGCAACGTATATGCGCGGTACGAGTGGGAGGCGGAGGCGTCCAAGACGGTGGACGCGCTGAACGATCGGTGGTACGGCCTCCGGCCGTTGCATTCAGAATTGTCGCCCGTGAGCGACTTCAAGGAGGCGTGCTGTCGGCAGAACGAGATGGGCGAGTGCAAGCGAGAAGGGTGAGTCGGCGTTGTCATTCGTCCACACATCTACCTCTCACATCGGCTAGGGCGCATCAGCCTCGGTCCTGGCTCTCCTTTGGTCCTTGTAGAGTCCGCGCTGACGGCAGCTTCTGCAACTTTATGCACCTGCGACATCCGACAAAATCCCTCGTCTCGTCCTTGGAAGCCTCGCAACGCATGACGAGACGCCAAGCAGCCGCCAAGGGAGAGACGACAGCAGGCGAGGAGATGGGCTGGACACCATCGGCCGCGCGGGCAAACGGCGGCGGAGGAGGAGCCGGCGAGTCATGGCGCGGAGGTGGAGGTGGAGGATGGCGATCACAGGTCCGCGCATGAGCGGCGTGATGCTGAATGGCGAGGATGCAAGTGGAGGAGAGAGCAGACTTGAATCAGGTCCAGGCAAGTCGTTGGAGAAAAGCTCGACAGAGCCAGAGCGAGTAGTCTTTCACGATAGCTATCTACAGCAACTCTCATGTACTTACGCGTTGTGTGCAATCGTGCATCAAGTCTCCCATGTACTGACTAACTGATGACTACCCCAAAATCATCGCTTCTTCGACCTCTCGCTCCCCGACTCCGACATCTTCCTCTTCCCGTGCCCCTTCCCATTCCCGTTCACCGCCGCGTTAACCTTCACCGACGTCACCTCGATCCGGATCTCATCCTCGCCCTGCGGCTCACCCCGTCCCGCGCGCTCGGCATCCACCTCGTCCTGCTCCGCCGCGTCGGCTCTCTCCTCCTCCGCCATCTCCGCCTCGCATTCGGGGCAGAACCACTCGGCCTCAGGAGGCCCGTCCAATGGCGGCTTGAGGCAGTCGAAGTGGTACGGCTGGTCGCACTGCCATCAGCTCTGATTACGATCATCTCGTCGCGACGAGCTGACCTTCTCGCACTCCATTGGCGGATCGTCCTCGCCCCTGTCGACATTGCATTCCAAGCAGATTGATTCCGAGTCGACGTGCTCTGGGTGCCGGGGCACGTCGGAGAGGATCCCGTTGGGGCGTGCAATGAAGAGTGTGAAGAAAGCTCCCGCTGCGACGCTACATGTCAGTCGAGAGACACTCGACGATGTCTTATTCCAGGAAGGTGGCTTACTCGATGACGTCGACGCCTTTCAGCGGGGAGATTTCGGTCGGCTTTGTCGATGATTTGCCCTCTTCCTCGCCCAGACCAAGCTCTGCTGGTCAGTCCAAACGTGCGCTATGATGTTCTCGACGTACCGCCGTACAGCTTCTGTCAGCTTTACTCATTCGCTACAAGCCCAAGTACACTCACACAACCTTGACCCCAGCCGACAGTCGCGATCTCACCATCGACATGCGGCGTCGTGATGAAGTACGTGCACCCGCCGACGGCAGCGTCCACAACCCGCCAGCCCGCGACTGACATCAGCATCCGGCGCGATCATTCACTATAAACAAACGAACTGTGTTGCAGCAGCCTGTATATCAGCTTGCACCTTGTTCTCACGTTAAACGACTGACTTGAATGTAGTATACGGTGATCCGGTAGAGCCTTGCAATCAGCCTGGCCGAATTGCCATCCTGAGAACAATAACCTACCCTCTCCAGTCGTCTTCCACTTCCCGGCAACATGGAACTGCTTCTGACGGTCTATCACCACAGAGCCTAGTATCAGCTGCTGCATCTCGTCACCAGCTCTCATTCACTGGTCGGCCCGCATAATATCCTCTCAGCCCGCCGTATCTCCTTCGTGTCCGTAAAAGTCGGCACCAAAGTCGGGACGAGCCTTGTATCAGCTCTGCCCGACCCGACGAGATTCCAAGCTCACCTCGACTTCTGGTCCCCCAGGCCTAATCTGCAATACCCGTTGTACCCCCAAGAATACACATATCCCTCCTCATCCAGCGCGAGACTGTGCTGGTTCCCACTCGCAATCTTGACGATCCGCTTGTCCTTGAAGCCCTGGACGAGCCTCGGCGGGTTTTCCACGTCAAACACCACCTTGCCTGCTTTATGCAACCTCTCCCCCGTCTTGCCATTCCCGAGTTGTCCCTCCTCCGACGATCCCGCGGCATACACCTCCCCTGCGTCCGTGAGGAACAGCGAGAACGTATGCCCGGCGCTGACAGCTACGATCTTGGCGTCTTTGGGCCAGCCCGCGTTGATCCGCGTGAATTCTTCGACCTCATTCGACACGGGCTGCGCGTGAGCTCGAGCGGGATACAAACGAGGCAATCTCACCAGCCCGATCTGCCCGAGCGTGTTGTTCCCGCATCCCCATACACCGCCCAGGTTGTCCACTAGGAGCAGGTGTGTCTTGCCCGCTGCGCCGTCGATGAACCTTCCGCCCCGGGGCAGACCCACACTTGCGGGCGTGATCTTCAGAGGGGCATGCTCTGATATTATGCCGTTCGTGTTGGCGCCGAGGGATAGAGCTGGTAACCGGCCGAAGATACGGACAGCGCCGTTCACTGGTCGTCAGCTGGGGAAAAGTAGAATAATCGTAGCTCACCATCGAATATGACGGCGTAGTTGGCCGATGCGCCAGCGAGGGCTTTGGTCACCTGGACGTTGCACATCGACCGCAGGATATGCGGAGCAAGCAGGTCGGACGAGTTGTTCGGCTTGCTCTTCGAGCCGTTGGTCGCCCTGCAGGTAAGTCGGATTGTTCAACAAGGATGAAGGAGCGTACCAGTGAGTTCCTCCACACAGCAGGACTGTACATCAGCCCGATGGATCGCATTCGCCGAGGCTGCTAGAAACAATGGGCCGGGACGAATAGAGTCAGAGAGTAGATTTTGAAATTATTACGCACGTCGTCCCCATTCAGCTTGCTTCGCTTCCGAGTCGGCCATTTTGAAAGGCTCTTATCAAGTCGGATGTGAGTCGGGCTGATGGATTATTTGGTCCCAGAAGTCAAAATCAACCAGTCATGTCTCGTACGGCGCGACGCGTTGATCGACAGCCTGGATGGCTCCGATGAAACTCGGTTCGGCTCGGTTCGGCGAACGCCGATTGCTGGCCGGAGCGCGTGGTTCACCCGGGTATCAAGCAGGCCCGTCTTTGCCGGAGCGACAGAAACGACACACAGGACACACATGGCCCTGCTTATAGACCACGGGTCGCCAGCGCATACGGGCCTACTGAGACTTGACTCTTGACGGTGAGGTAGTCTTCGAACATCTAGACAAGCCCCAAAGGACGCTTGAACATCGGCGCGGCATCTGAAACGGTCCTTTGATTGAAGCCCCTACTCGATCGCCGATCACTCCTCAGGCCATGGCGTCCACACAACCAAAAGTGAGTGCGAGGAGGGCGATATCTCCATATGCAGTCGATCAGAGCCATCTCTCGTCCGACAGTTCTGTCCTGCCTTCATTCACGTACGCACGCGATGTCTAGGAGGATTATCACGTATGCGATCCACCAATCGACAGACCGAGATGCCTTTGACCCACTTCCGCCGTCCGCGACGGTATCCAAGTCGAACCAAACAGCGCACAAGACTGACAATCAGTCACAGAGTGAAAGTGCCCCTGCAATGTCCGTCAAGGAGACCCGCAAAGCAGCATTGGCGGACGTTGTTCGGCAGTCGCAGTCGAAAGAGGGCACCGGGAAGATGAAGGGCAAAGTCGGAATCATCACTGGCGTGGGACCACTGACCGGTATCGGTGTAAGTTCTCCCTGCTGCGTTATGCCTCGAGGTCGACATTTGGCTGACAGCAGACGGCGACTGCTCGGTCGATGGCGCGCGAAGGTGCCGCTCACCTGTACCTACTTGACTTTGTCGAGGGGCAGCTGCAAGAGCTGGCTTCTTCTCTGCGGAAGGACTTCCCCGCTGTCAAGGCAAGCTCGGTCCTAGTGCACTTCGACGCCGCTGACATCAGTTCACGACCGTCACTGCGGATGCCGCCTCATCGAGTGCCATCTCCGGCCTGGTCGACCAAGCCATATCGGAAGAGGGGCACCTCGACTTCTTCTTCGCCAACGCCGGTATTTCGCAGCTCCGGCCGAAAGGCGATGTGCAGGCACTCGAGATGCTGCAACGGCTTACTCGGACGGCTGTCGATATTCCGGAGGAGGAGTATACCGAAATCATGCGCATCAACGCACTCAGGTAGGTCCGCTGTGTCGCTTGACCAGTATCGAGCCTGATGGCAGTGTGTTCCTAGCGATCAAGTACGCCGCTCCCGCTCTCAGCAAGATCTGCCCGGAAAAGGGGAAGCACACACCAGGAGGATCGCTCGTTCTGACGGCTTCGAGTGAGATGGTCTAGACGTTGAGATTGCGCGCTCCTGACTGTAGTCGCGGGCCTCAAATCGAATGCGGGACCCATGGCATATTCGGCGTCGAAGGCAGCAGTGGTTTCCATGGCGCAGACGGCGTCGTACGAGCTGGCCGGGCGGAACATCCGCGTCAACGCCATTTGTCCGGGTCTTATTCAGGTGACCCAAACGCTTCCATGTGATAGATCATCACAAGCTAATCAGTCAGACTGACATGACCAAAGGGCTGTTCGATCTCGCGGAGATGGGCGGCAAGACGGACAAGATGGGCAGCATCAACCCCATGATGCGCCAGGGCCTCGCCCACGGTCAGTTCCACATCCTTTCGTCCGATTTAGGTCACATCGCGGAGGCTGACGAACAGAAGTAGCGCAGCTTGCGACGTTCCTTGCTTCAGGTGGGTGAAATCGGACTGCCAGCTGTGCACCCCTTCTCTGTCATTCGCTGAGACACAGACGACGCAAGCTATGTCAACGGACAGGCGATTGCGTGCGACGGTGGCCTGACTTCCGGCGTTCCATACGTCCCTATGCGTACTTCAAAGCTGTAGCATGCAATGTAAACTTTGGTCACTTACCCGACGCATATAGCCATTCTGCACAGTGATCCTGCACGAGGCAGGTGTATAGTGATCCGCGGGGACGTCGAGATCGCGCTTGAGGCGGTCCAATCAAGCGAGCTGGATTGCGTCTGACCAAGACGCTGTACGGCATGCGATGTTCCAGATCTGTGTTCCATCCACGCTGCAGTGACCGAGAGGACAATTATCAATATTGCTGTTACGTACTGCGGATGCGGAAAAGAGCTGTCCACAGACAAGGCGGTGGTGATCACCCCGCGAGATCAGGAGTCGTACTGCTGGTACGCGCATCTCCCGCTCTTCGGGTCCCCGGGGACTGAGTAACCTCGGCGTGTACAATCAACGTGGTCGAGCAGCGGACTCACCATGCGTTGCGTCTCGGTGAACCGGCCAATCGGCTTCTTACGGCTGATAGCAAGCGAGCCATACATATGTAGGCCTCTGTGCAGGTGCGATGTCCACTGACCTCCGGCACTTTCTCAGGCTCCAGATTGACCATCGGAGACCATGATCCACGGATACGCTCCTCCAGCTCTACCAGCCGACTGCGCGGCTTCATCACCACAGTTTCAGAAGTTTGTCGCGGATCTGACACAGGTCAGAGACTCGACTAAGCCGGTATGCGGAAACGTCGAGGTGACAAGCACGACCTGACTTGACAGGCCGGATGGAGGGAGAGCCAGGGATGGGTGATGGCCAACGTGCATGTCTTCATGATCGACATGCTGGTGCGCGTGTATGCTGTAAGCGTGATGATTGCTTGGCAGGGGGCGATGGACCATTCGATGCCGGGATCCTGGGGCAGCGCGCTGAGGCCAGTTCGCGGAACAGGCGGTTGAGAAGAATGACCTGGTCAACTACTTGGGTTTCGCAGATATGGCGTTCGGCCAGATCGGCAACCATCACCATTTTGAAGGTGTGTTCACGGCACCAAGCCAGATCCTCGTCTGAGTGCGGTCTGACCGGCAGAAGAGCTCGTCTTCCCGTATCACCAGGAGATCTCCAAGCTCGATATCTGGTCTCAGAACGTGGTCCAGCACCACCTTTTCGCCCCGAAGCTCGACCTCTGCTGGCAGTACGTCCGTACATGCAGGCACAACATCAACCCGCTCCTCCCGCCCGTGGTCAAGGAGATCATCGCCGAAGCTGAAGCGGTCAAGCTGGATGGAACGGAGCTGGACCCTGCGAAGGGACCCGCCGAGCAGGGCGGCTTTGACCCGGTCGCGCTCCGACGATGTATGGACAGCTACATGGCGATTCTGGCCGAGCACCTGTGGGACGAGATCGGGACGCTGAAACCGGAAAACATGCAGGCATACGGGGACAAAGAGGCGAAGGAGTTTGATGCGAAAGTGGATCAGCATCTCAAGGCGTATGATCCCAGCTGGTTCCTGTGTAGCACGATGGGCGCGTCGCGGCTCGAGACGGAAGGAGGACAGACCAAGCTGATGGTAGCGATGATGCCGATGCCGAATTTGAAGCAGCTGATACCCCTCCCGATGCCGGTGAGGAGGGTGCTTGTCCCGGTAAGTCACGACGGCCACCGCGCCCCGTTGATCTTAGTTCGTCTTCGCCAGGAAGCACTGGGGCATCTGGCCGTACTGTTCCCACCCGCAGGCAAGTACCCTCCCTGGAGCTGACGATTGCAGCGTGACATACGATCACTGGCGTGCTGACCGACCAGAACTTGACCTTCGGCGGCAGCGCGTAACGGACAGTTCAGGTGGTGGTATCGCAGTGATCGTCTTGTTGCGCCTCGTCTTCCCTGAGAGATGCATTCAGTCGCGACAGATCGCCATCGTGTCCTCGTCGCTGCTGCGGGTGTCCGAGCTGTAGCGCGATGCGGGCCGAGTGGGGAGGAGACTGAACGCGTCAACGGGCCAAATGATCCAGGGTTCGTAGCGTTTCCGGCACCCGTCGAGAGGGCCGATGTCGATCGCCCAGCGACGCACCAGCTAGCTTTGCTATCAGACCGTCGCGTTTCGTCCGACAGAATCCAGCTGGTGAAGGGGAGAAGTTATAAGACAGAACGCCATTATGCATGCAGGCAAAGGCAAAGTGATCTCCGCCCCGTCCGCATCCTCGTTTGCGTTGTCAGTTGTCAGAATCGGTGACCGCCGGCCGGCCCGAAATACCAGACCAGACTCAGACGTCAACGACGATGACGCCCGAAAGCCGACCTCCCCTCCATTCTCTGCGCACATCTACCACACATCCCAGCGTCTCCCAGACCCCTCACGGCCTCCCCACGCCCGTATCGCCCGATCCATTCCACTTTGACAAGGCATCGCCCGTTCCCACGCCGACGCCCAAGGCGATCTCGGTGTCGAGTCAGCAAATCGCACATTATCGAAACGCCCCGTCTCGGCCTCACGACCACTCGGCACCGCTCGCACGTTCCTCGCACTCGTACCAGGACGTACAGGCATCGTCGACGGCTGCAGAATCTTTCAACGAGTACAAGCCGAATAGACCCGTCAGTCTCCGGCGAGGGAGCTCTCTGCAGCGCTTACACCTCGACGCAGCTAAGGAACGTGATGTAAGCTTGATTTCCCCGGGACAGCGATGATCGGGACGGCATTGACGGCAGCGTTTCGGCTTAGGAGGACTGACTGTATCCACCAGTCCGAACGACGAGATTCTCGAACCTAGATCGTACGACGGCGCTATAGTCAAGGACGATCAGCTGTCCGACGACGAGACATCGGACCATCATACGATAGTCCTGGATCCGCATCTGCAGGACCACCCCGACGCTCTCCACGGCTGCGATTACCTCACCGTCGAGCCTTATCCAGAAGGGGACCCAACACAGACCATGGCTGACATGTCCAAGTCAGACACCATCCGGGCCCCGACGCTTTCCACGCCCATCGCCCACTCTCCCTCGGGCAGCCAGTCATCCAGGACACCCACCGCTTCCATCCCCGTTCCTGGCGTTCCTTCCTCTCGACGTCAGCCCGTCCCTCCCTCCCCTTTATCTCGGATCCAATCTGAGCCGCGCGTGACGACGTCTCATCGAACCCCGCCACACGGTCATCACCCGACGAACCACGGCTACTCGAGCATCCCTGAGAACTCGCCGTGCTTCATACACTCCCACTTGGACAGGACGGGGTCGATGCAGGACTGGCTGAAGCAGAAGAACGCGCAGCCGTTGTCTGAGAGTGCTCGCTCGCATCCGCAGACGGGCACCAGTCCCCGCACGCAGCCGTCCCACGATCGTCACGTCCTGCACAACGGGCCGACGCCAGTCAATTCGTCGCCGGCTCATGGGCGACAGCACCATCACGCGGCGAACCATGTGCAGCATAGGTCTCATACGCCGCATCAACCGACTACGAGGTCTCCGGCGATCTCGCCGAGCGGATCGAAATTGACGTCGCCGATCCTGGACGGGACGCTCAATGGCGCTAAGGGCATTGGCCGAGAGGGGTCCGGAAGCGGCTACGACTCGGACAGGAGCAGCCAGGTTGGAGGTAGTGCAGTGCAGGATGGAGACTTGATCGATGATGAGGAGGAGGGTGGAAGCTTGACGAAGCAGCTCGCCGAGACGGCGCAGGGTGTGCGGGAGATGTCCAAGGAGCTTGGTATGTGCACTGTCGCATCACTCGCCTACCGTCGCTGACAGCAGGTCGTACGCGTGTGCGAAGTCGGATTCAGCATGTCCTCATTGTTACCAAAGCCCGCGACAACCGCCTCATCAAACTCACGCGGGAGCTGGCTGTGTACCTCATGTTGAAGAAACCGGCTTCGTCGGCCGAAACGCCATCTCGTCCAGGAACGGCCAATGAACGCGGAATGGTCGTGTATGTCGATGCGCAGCTGCGAACCAGCAAGCGATTCGATGCTGCCGGTCTGCAGAAAGAGTACCCGCAGCTGTTCGAGCCGGTCGGTAGGAGAAGGAGCAGCTCCACGACAAGCGTCAACACTCTGCATTCGGCGTATCCCAGTTCGAGCAGCCTGAACGGAGATGGCTTTGGGGTTAACGGGAGGAGAAAGGACGAGGGGCAGTTGAGGTACTGGACCGGGGAGATGTGCTCAACCAGCCCGCATCTGTTCGACTTTGTTGTCACGGTGCGATTTACTGAGTCGTCATCTGACTGCTGCTGACGCCCAGCTTGGTGGTGATGGGACCGTCTTGTTCACCTCGTGGCTCTTGTGAGTTCAGCGGTCCATACCAAGTTCAAGCTGACCGTGTAGCCAACGGATCGTCCCCCCTGTTCTGCCATTCGCGCTAGGATCCCTCGGATTCTTGACCAACTTCGACTTTGCCAAATACAAGCCGACAATGGACAAAGTCATCGATGATGGTATCCGCGTCAACCTGCGAATGCGATTCACCTGTACGGTTTACCGTGCGATCGCGCCCGAGGAAGCGGCACAAGCGAGCGCGAAGGGAAAGACGCGGAAAGCGATCAAGAAGCCTGGCGGAGAGATTCTCATGAGTCAGGTCGACAAAGGTGGTTGGGAAGCTCTGGAGGGTCCGCCGCGAAGTGACGGTGAAAGCGAGGACGGTGCTGTGGTGGTCGAGGGACGGGATAAGGAGATTATGTGCTTTAGCACCCGACCGGTGGAGCAGTTCGAGGTGTTGAATGACCTCGTAGTTGATCGGGGACCCAGTCCATTTGTCTCGCTCTTGGAGCTCTTTGGTGCGTGGCAAGGCTGGTGTCATTTGGCAAGGCTGACTTCAGGCGACGAGCACCATTTGACGACGGTGCAGGCGGATGGGCTGACGGTGTCAACACCGACGGGTTCGACCGCGTACTCGCTCTCGGCCGGCGGATCGCTGGTGCACCCTCAAATCCCTGCTATTCTTATCACACCCATTTGCCCGCACACGTTATCGTTCCGGCCCATGTTGCTGCCCGACAGTATGGAACTGCGAATCTGCGTGCCGTACAACTCGCGAAGTACCGCCTGGGCGAGTTTCGATGGCCGAGGCAGAGTGGAGCTCAAGCGTAAGTGATCACGATGACAGTCAGCCTAAGCTGACGCGTAGAGGGCGACCATATCAAAGTCACAGCGTCAAAGTATCCCTTCCCCACCGTCTGCGCCGACAAAGCCTCGACGGACTGGTTTGGCTCTATCTCCCGCACGCTGCGATGGAACGAGCGGGAGAAGCAAAAGTCATTCGTGGTCGTCGAAGAGGACAATGAGCCATCAAGCTCTGCTACTCGACCCAAGAAGGGCATGACGCAGGCGGAGTCGCGGAAACAGGCGGATCAGTTGCATAAAGAGTTGAAGGAGGAGGACGAACCGGGAAGCGAAGAGGAGGACGAGGTGGACGACGAGGAGGAAGACGAATTTGACATCGACGAGTGCGTCTCGGTCGTCTCACGAGGGGCAGATAGAGAACTGACAGGCAGCAAATCCGGCGGAGAAGACACGAATCCCTCTTCCCCGCAGAACCAGCCGACCGACCCGCATATTCCGCTCCTTAGCCGATTGGACTCGTCGTACCACAAGCCGGGAGTCGACTCGCCTGATCGCTTCGCCACGCCTTATGCCGCGCCGCCGCCGCTCTCCCAGCGACACCTCGTCGAGGCTCTGGCAGCCGCTGAGCTCGATTCGAAAGACGGTGAGGTCGGCCAGCGGGATGAGATCCGCGCTGGACCGGGCGAGATGCGCGTAGAGGCGGGCCGCGGGGGACATCTGATCCCGCCTGGTCGCGGTGTGCTGGGTCCGGCGGATGCGCCATCGGGACATCCCGGGTCACATCACGGGCACGGCCACGATGCGAACCACGGCCATGGTCACGGTCATGCAGAGCGCGATGGCGAGGGAAGCAATTCCAATATCGCTGAAAAGACGCCTAGACCTCGGCCGGGCCGATCGGTCAGTGATCTCAGCGTCGAGGTCAAGCGGCATACGAAGAAGCGGGAGGAGATCTGCAAGGCCAAGGCGTTTGCGTTCTTTGGGCAGGTGCGAGGGACGACCTGAATTGAGATGGTTCGGCTGACGGCAGGATGACTCGGCTTCGGATCAGAGCGACGAGGCGTCGGAGTGTTAGAGGTCTCTCTACTGATTGGAGTTGGGGAATGCATCATTATCCAGCATCCCTTTTGCGTCTACTGCGGATGTTTGCAGGCCCGGCCATCAAGACGAACTTTTCCGTGTCAGGTAACTTAGGGAAAACGGACATCGGGGGTAATGAGACATCCACAAACCCCTTCAGAGAGCGGTGGGCAAGCGTTGCGTTTGACGGTCGCTGCGGGTGGCCTCTACGCTGAGGGGTCTGAGGTGATTCTCAGGGGTCGACTAGACTCAGCTGCGACGCGTTGTATGAACATGGCTCCCAAAGGAGGGAGGGTCATCAAGCGCGGCATTCGGTACCGAGTGCTTTCATCGTCTTACCGCCAGTCCGACCTTGCTTCATGTGGCTGTGCGACGATCAATGGAGGGGCGAGGCGACGACGAGACAGCCCGTGCGGATCCGCGAGGCCCCATCTTTCGCCCGGGGTCACTTGCAAAGGTCCATGAGCTCTGATGGCTCTCTGCATATTTGCATATTTGCATATTTGCATCTTTGCATATTTGCATCCTGCGAATTGTCATGCCTCCCAGTAAGAAGAAGAAGAAGAAGGGCAAGCACCGCATGCGTGGTAGCTCTCAGAACACCGCGACAGGTGGACCAGCGAGCTCCTCGACGATCCAGAAGGGCATGGTGGCGCTTGCGCTGGAACAGACCGCGGCTTGGAAGTCGACCTACAGGGACATGCTGGTCATGCGCGAGGCGGCGTGGGACAGGGTTATGGACCACATTGGATCGGTGCGCAGAGGAGGTCGCTCGAGCCATTCAAATGAGTCGAGTCGCTCTGAGATGAGTGTGACCGGTCTGAGAGATGATGGTGTCAAGTCGGGGATGGAAGAGATTCTGCTGGGGCACGAGCCAGGCACGTCCGCCGGCAGAGACGGGACGAGAGGAGGCGCCTTGACGACCGCCGAGAGGGTCGAGGAAGTCAAGAAGTACCGAACGCAAATCCGGGAATTCGCCAATACCTGTCTGGAGCTCATCGACCTGGAGAGGTCGATCCGGACTGCGTCAGCACAGGACGCGCCGTTGACTGACGAGGCGCAGAGTTTGAAGGCCCGTCTGAAAAGTGAACGGCTCGTATACGACATCATCGCTGCACGGTTCTTGGAGGACCAATACGGAAGTGAGATCGAAGATCCTGATGAAGACAGGTCCAGCGAGCTTCTGACTGCCCTTACAGAGCTGGCTGATCTCGATACAAGTTCAGAGTGGCGTACAGAACCCTATCAAGCCGGGACCGTTCGCAACCGCCACTCACTGCCCGGCAGACCGTCTCTTGAGATTCGGCGGTGGCCTTCTGACGTCTTCGAAGCCAAACTCAAGATCGATGACAGTCTAGGCGGTATTTCCGAGAGGGCACGGGATCGGCTTACAAGTGCCATGCTCTTCAACGAGGTTGGTCCCGAAGACGACTGCAAGATTTGGAATGACTCGGTGGATCCTAAGAGTTGGGGCGCCTCCGTGCTGCCTCAAGACTGGTCGGTCCCCGCTACGATCGCCCGAAAGATCTCGAATCTGGTGGACGAGTTGCTGGGAGAGCGAACGTACCTCCACGAGGCGCTCAGTGACAGGTCGAAACGGCTCGGGATGTTTGCATGCGCCGGCGATGCCGCGGGAATCGATGAGGCCGTGAGTCTGGCGCAAGCGTGTCAAGTGGCGGATCGCTGGGTCGAGTTCATCCCGGACGCGGTCGAGCGGTTCTGGAGCGACTACGCTCTTGCGCAGAGACAGAGCATGGAGAGCTTCAGGTTCAGCATTTCTGAGCTGAACACTGCTGCAACCGACGCGAATGTCAAGGCCGCGCTCGATTCATTCGTCGCCATCACCAAGCGGATGACTGACAGCCACCGCTTTGCCGTTGTCAGTCTTGCCGACGCGAGGCGCCGCCTGTCCACCAAGTCCGAAGACCAGGCAATACTATCTCAGCTCCACAACGACGCGTTGGCTTCTTCGCGAGCCATCGAGGAGAGGCTGCTGGTGGATATTGCGGACCTCAGGGCGAAGAGTGCACTAACGACTCTGCCGATGCCTCGGGGGGAAGAGACGACTGCGCGCGCTATCCTCACCTACTTGAGCTCCTTCGAATCAGCGCCTGATACAGCAACGGCTTGACTCTTTCACGAGAACGTCCAGTATCCCACTTTCGACCTCGGGCAGTTGTGTCAAGTCGCACAACCCAGCATAGGCTTCGGGCGAGGCGGGTGCTTCTCATTCGACAAGTGTATCCTGAGGATGGATGCATGAGAATGGCGATAGCAAGCTCATCTGCGCCCCTTGCCACCACCTCCACCGTTCGGCTTGAACTTGTTCTTCTTCCTGGGCACACCGGCCTGCACGACATCATCGTCCCTGTCCCTGTCATCTCCGTCGAATCCTCGCTTCTTGCCGTGATCCCTGCCCCGCTTCCCTCCGGCTCCTCCTGTACCCTGCTCGCGCATCTCCAGCGCCGCTTCTCGGTTCGCCTTGGCAACCGTGTCCGACAAAACGGCCACCGCCTCCTTGTCCACATCGAACGAGGCCATCTTTTTGCCGATGGCAGCCTCTATCCGCTGCAGAATCTCGACGTCGTACTGCGTCACCAGGGTGATTGATTTACCGGATCGGCCGGCTCGGGCCGTTCGACCGACACGGTGCACGTAGTCTTTCGAGTTGGTCGGCATGTCGTAATTCTGAGGTCAGCTCGTACGCTGCAGACGACCCGCTTATTTACTCACGATGACCAGGTCGACCAGCGGGATATCCAGACCTCGACTGGCAACGTCCGTAGCGACGAGGATACTGCGTCCGCCGCTCTTGAACTTGTTAAGACTTGCCAGACGCATCGACTGGGACATCTGACCGTGCAGCGGGATAGCGGGGAATCCGAGGCGACGCAAGACGAGCGATAGCCGTTGTGCGTCGTTGACCGTCCGCGTGAAGATGATCATGGACGATGATGACAGCTCGTTGGTGAGGTACAGCAGGTGGGCGTCTTTCGTCTTGAGCGGCAGTAGAAGGTAGTGCTGCAGCAGTGTCGATACCGTCGAGTACCTATGTATCAGCACAGCCCCAGAACGACCCAGTCAAGCTCACTTCGACGAAACCTCGACCCGGACAGGCTTGTTCAGACTTGCTCGTTGCAGCTTGGCGACCTTGGTGGTCATCGTCGCTGAGAAAAGGTAGGTGTTTCGCTCTTTCGGAATGACCTTGAGAATCTTGTCGATGATCGGTCCAAAGTCCATATCGAGCAGTCGGTCCGCTTCGTCGAGCACCTGCTAGTGAGATCGCGTTCTCATCTCGGACACTTCTGTCTCGAGGTCCACTAGAGACTTACGAGGTACTTCAGCGCCTTCAGCGAGAATCCCTTGGTGTTCTCCAAGTGGTCCATCAGACGTCCTGGAGTCGCCACGATGATGTGCGGACGCTTTGACAGGGCAATAGATTGCGACATCATGTCTAACCCTCCGACAATGGTGGCAGCTCGAACACCGATAGCCGCTCCCAAGCTAGTGACCTGCTGCGAGATCTGGTACGCCAGCTCACTGAAGCTCAGCTTCTCACCCGTGTAGCCGTCCAACCTCCAGCACTCACCGAGTGGGCGCCATGATCAACGCGTAGAATGGCTGCGGGTTCTCCCACAAAGTCTGAAGAATGGGCAGCGAGAACGCAGCGGTCTTTCCACTACCGGTCTGCGCCAGTCCGATGATGTCCCTGCCCTCAAGCGCCGCCGGAATCGCCTCGACCTGGATACCCGTTGGGTTCTTGAATCCCAGCTGGGCGCATGACTTGCACAGTTCGGGAGAGATGCCGAGGGAAGCGAAAGTGCGGTCCGAGACCTCGACGCCGTTATCGGGCGCAGGAGAGGGCGAGCGAGACCCCGAAGACGACCCGGAGGGCGAAGCCGAGCGCGATGGCCCTGCTTCGGACGATGCTGGGGACGACATGGTAGATGATGAGAGGTATACACGTTGATGCTATGGTGGCCAAAATTCAGACGAGTACCGGCAAAAACAAGGAGCCGTCAGAGCGGGGTGTGCCTGGGAGAAGATGGTCAGAAGATGAATCGGGTGGCAATATTTGGTGGTGAGAGGGGTTTATTTTTCGAATTAATCCCAAGGGGTCCATCCTCACCGTGGGCGCGACTGATCTTTGGGTTGAATCAACGGGATGCCATGGGACATGACAACATCTCACATCCCATATTCTCTTCCTCACCCTTGACTTCTCCTTCATCCCCCGTATATAGACCCTTAGAGTACGCCTTTAAGGAGAGAACACCGTTGGCTTTCCACTTTTGACCCATTCCACCTCTTTTTTATTATCGCGCAAACGAGCAACAGGCTCGATGCGCTCATAACACGGGGGCAAATCACCACATCACAAACACGCAACCCTCCGCCCTTCCACTTCCGACCCAAGCCATCAACACCTTGCCTGGTGGTCGCTGCATACACTCAGCATGGCTCTCCCTCGGCGGTCGGCCGGCGCGATGTCGTCTGCATCTAGCGGGGGGTATGCAGACGTCTCAGAGCTGGAGCAATATCAGCTGGTATCGAACATCGGCAAAGGGAGTTTCGGCGTCATCAGCAAAGTGAAGCGGAAAGACGATGGGAGGGTGAGTGCAGCGAGAGATTAGAGCATACACCCATGTTGCTTTTGTCCAGCGGTCCTGACCTAGCAGGAATACGCTCTAAAGGAGCTGGACTACTCGAAGATGACGGAGAAGGACCGGAAGCAGATCCTAGCCGAGGTGTAAGTTCACGTTGGCCCACTGTCCTACCGCAACATGTCTCTAAATATTCAGGGCTATCCTCGAATCACTGAGACACCGCAACATCGTCCAACTTATTCAGAAGATCAAGGATCCCAAAAATGAGCGGATATACATCGTGATGGAAGTGAGCCCTCACCCGCAATAACCTCAGGGTGGTCTAATGGCAGTACTGCACCTCCGGTGACCTGGGCACCATCATCCGCCGGGCTTCTCGAGCGGGTCAGCCACTACACGAGGACAAGATATGGAACATATTCCTGCAGATCACCTTGGCGCTGCACCATTGCCATTGCCCTAGCTCGCGTCCCGTCGGCAAGGGCCGGCCAAGCACCGCTCAAGATGCGTCGAGATCGCAAGTCTTGCATCGAGACCTGAAGCCTGAGAACGGTGAGCTCTGCAGTGCGTAGGCGGCCTTCCCTGACGCCAGTGTTCATGTCGGATGACTTCGTCAAGCTTGGAGACTTTGGGCTCAGCAAGAACATGGGCACTGCGGACTTCACCTCGACATATGTCGGTGTGAGTGCCGTGACCAGCGTTCTCCAAAATTGCTGACCCAACAGACACCCCTTTACATGCCTCCCGAGATCTTGGCGGAGAACAAGTACGATACCAGCTCGGATATCTGGAGCTTGGGATGTTTGGTGTACGAGATGTGTACCTTGTCGTGAGTTCCGACGGGATTGATTGCACGAGGTGACTGGCTAACGCGCAGATCTCCCTTTGCAGCGGCGCAGACGCAAGCGGAGCTTATCCAGATGGTGAAAGGAGGAAAGATGCCTCCTGTCCCTGTCAGCTATTCGCCTCAGCTTCGAGGCATCATCAGAGCCATGATGAGCTTGAGTGTGAGTGTCGTCACTCGTACGAAAACACGCCGAGCTGACTGTAGCCCCGATCAAGGCCTAGCACGCAACAGCTGCTCGATATGCCTGAGATGCAATTACACAAGAAGGCATTCACCGTACAGAACCAGTGGGTTGAGCAATGCCTCGCACCAACCTAGCTGACACACAGAATGGCCATGGTGGCTACCAGGGCGGATCGACTACGAGCACTCGAGGAACGATTGATGGCGCGAGCCGCGGCGCTGGACGAGAGGGAGAAGGCGATTGTGCTGCGAGAAAGCCAGATCGCCACGCGCGAAGCTGCCTGCGTAGCCAAGGAAGGGGAGAACATGGGAACACAAGCGAAACTCAATCTCGCGGCAGAGCAGCTGCGCTCGCACTGGGATAAGCTTCGCGTCGAGAAGGAACGAATGGTGGAGGGTTCGGGCGTCGAGGCTGTGGAGGAACGACCGGCAGTGCGTCGCGTGTCGACTGCACCTATCGCTCCGGCTCCGCCTCGCCCGCCATTGGAAGAACGGGGCACGATGCCGCTGCCGATGGTCTCACGCTTGCCACGGCACCCCGCTTGGGAGGACACGCCCTCGAAGATTCCCGTCGCTATTGCCACGGCTTCGCCCGTCCCACTTGAACGCCTACCACCCGCCGTGCAGGCGACACCTCTGCGCCGTGCAAATACGAAGTCGCTCGGAAATATGAACGCAGCCTTCCGGGGCGATGCGACCCCTGCGAAGCAGACCATGCCCCAACCCGGACGACAGCGCACTAGCATTGGCAGCCCGTCCGAGCTGTATCTGAACGAAGACATCACTATGGCCAGCATGGCGAGTCCCGCCCTGTCTGTCCTGGCCAGTCCGGCGGCGTTTGTGCCTCGCGCGCGCCGATCTTCCATTGCTCCCACAGGGACGCTCTCGAGTCACTCGTCCGGTTCACTGGCCAGTGGCAGCTCATCAGAGTCTATCACCTCGCATGATCAGGAGAACATCCCGCCAACAATGATCCCCGCGCCGACAGCGTTTGTTTGGCGCGAAGCGGCGACACCGGCCAAGTGGACAATGGAAGATCCTGACCTTCCCTCACCCTTCCTCCGTCGCATGCCAACTGCGCCACCAGCTGTCCCGACGGAGCGTCAACCACTCGGCGGCATCTCACTACAGCCCACTGCCTATGCGGCCTCCTCGTCGGCACCTACCAACAACAAGCCCGCAATCGTCAGCAGCGTCAGCGGCGCACCGACGAAGAAATCGAGCTTGCCCGCCATACCGCGCAGCCGGTCCGGCAATCTGCATCAACACGTGCTTCGGGCGAATGCACACGCCAGAACGAGCGGCGAGGGTGTGCGGGCTAGGCCTGGTACGATTACGGCGCGTACATATGGTTGAGACGAAGCGAGAGGAGAGCAGAAGCCATCTGGACAGGCTGTTACGATACCACTTATGACCCACGACTGTATCCTTTGGTTGATTCACACAAGCATGCCATACAAGCAGCACTCGGGCGCGGTGCGGCTGAGGGACCTTGATGTATGTGTATGTTGGTCTGAGAGTGATTCTGGAGACGAGGGGCGGTTCACGAGGGACGTATGTACAGCCAAGAGCTGATCTTCACCTGCAAATCTGTTCATTGCGAAGAAGACATTTCTAACGTTGATACAAAGTGTGCATACTGCGTACAGAGGCACCAAGCAGAACGAGGTTAGATCATCACAAAGTCGAGGAGACGTTCCTTGGCGGCGTCCTCATGCTCCTGCTTCAAGGCCTCACGCATCATTTCGACATTCTCTCTGATCTGTCGCCCCTCCGCGCCTTCGAAAGCCTTAGCGATGACGTCCTCGATTTCCTTGACGACTGCCTCCCTGGTACCAGTGATACCGACTCCACGTTTAGCGGGCTTGAGCGCGATGCCCTGGCGGACCTGGAGTCAGCTGTTTCGATTGATTTCGGCCGTTTGTGCGCACCTCGAGCAGCTCGAAGCCGAGCTGTGGGGTACCGGTCGAGACGAGCGCCGCGTTGACTGGTTGATCTGCCAAGAAGGGCCAAGTGATCAATGGCACGCCGCGAACGAGGGCCTCGCAGATCGAGTTCCAGCCGGCGTGGCACATTAGCCAGCCGGTAGCGGGGTGTGAGAGTAGCGAGATCTGGTCGAACCAGCCTGAACACTTAGTAAAGTGCCTGGAATGGGTGGTATGAGGCCTACCCAGGTGGTACAGACCAGTCCCTGATGCCTTGACCTTCTCGGCGAGTTCAACGGATAGCTTGCCGCCGCCCGCGCCGCCTGCCACGAAGACAAATGGCTGTTTGAGCTGGAGGAGGGTGTCTGTGTGTGAGCCGTGCCCACAAGCTCTTGAACCTCGTCTCACCGACGACAGTCTCAATGTGAGCGCTAGGGAAGAAGATCGACCTGCGGTGAGTACGGCGCGAGCAAGAAAGGGACTAAGGGTAAGGCGCACCCGAAAGAAATGACGAGAACACTTTTCTCCGCCTGCTTGTCCATGAACGTTTTGACAGAACCTTCTTCGAGCGCACTGCCTGTCCATGCTCGATTCGATATGGCGATCCCGGTCGGGATCATATTGCAGAAGGCTTCGCAGGCGTTGATAGCAGCACTCTCTAGAGCGTGGGACGTCGTGGCGAGCACTCCGTCCGCCATCTGCGCGTAGTCAATCCAGGTTGTAAAGGGCAAGACGAACCCTCGCTAATCAGCCTAGAAGCCAGACGACACCAGTCACACCCACCAGGAGCGACAGGTATGTTACACTGCTCGCGCTCGTAGTCGTACATGTCCGGGAGGCCCGGCACCTTGACGACAGTGCCGTTACATTGAAGTGCCCCGTTCCGCGCGCTCAGCACCTGGCATTAGTCATCACGGCCACATACTACCGTCAGGAATGGTACACCTTGATAGTCAAAGCCATGCGGTCTTCCTTGCTTCCAGCGTCGATGAGGCCATCGATGATCTTCTTGTAGTCGCCTGCGCCATTCGGCGCCGGAGCTCGGACGTCAACGGTCGCGTTGAACAGCTGTGCGCATGCTCACCGAGCATGGTGTACAGGCATGAGGCTGATGGTGACCAGAACATGTACGTCTTGGCTTCGGGGAAGACGTCCTTGATCTTTTCCTGGGAGCTCAAGCCTAATACGTTGTCGAGGATGAACTTGGTGGGCGCGTCAAGCGTGCTGAGCACGTGCGGAAACACGGCGTCGAGCTCCTGTACGAGCATCCGCAGGCTATCGGGAGTACCGGGGATATCCTCGGACCCGCATGCCAAGAGGGTCAGGCGGGACATCAGGTGCTGAGGATAGGCCTTCATATCTTCTTCCACCTTAGCCCCTGTGTGTCAGCGCCGCACAACATGGGAGACACAGTGACTTGCTCAGCAGGGCATGGTACTGCAGGGTGATCTTCAGGGTGGGATTGAGCTCGAGCGATCGGAAGATGACGGCGTGAGCGGACGTATGATGGCTCCAAGCGGGAAGGAGCCGCCAGACGTGATGAGGGGTGGGAGACGGCATGGCGAAGCGCTTGCAGCAGGACAGCAACAGGGGGCCAAAGTAGGCTTGTGATGGACCATCGCGAGACTTGCTTTGGTGAGCTCTTATATCTCCATCATAACATCGACCGACGGGGGTCTTCCGGGCATGTCGGCGATGCCGGGCTCGAAGGAAGGTTGAAACATTTCTGAAACGTGCCGGGTAGCCGAGGTCGCCGTTCGCTGCCGCTGAAAGGCTCGGCGGACCGTCTCGACCGGCGGGCTCCTATGTAGCTTGTTGATAGGGGAAAGATATCTGCGTTCGAAGTGAGAACCTCACTCTAGGACCAATTGACCACAAAGTGCTAGAGGTGTAGCGAAAACCTCGGCTTTCAATGTATGTGGCCCTGGCCAAATGGAGTCATCGCCGCCTACTTGTCCCATATGTCTGCATGCAATGACTATGTGAAGACATCAACCCCTAATACGGGTATATCGAATCTTACCCACGATCACACTCTTCGGGCCGAGCTGAGCGAGTGAAAGCACCAGGCTGAGCGAGTCACAGACTCTAGGGAACGTGACAATGGTTTTGGCATTGCCACGCTCAGGTCCTGCGGCGTGAGTCCAAGAGCTTCCTCACCATGTGGTCCCCGTCCCTCCTGTAAGGAGGTCTCCAGCTCTTGTGTCGCTGGTCGTGTCCGTCTGTGTGAGACCTTGAGCAGCGTGTGCAAATCTGTTGGCGATGGGGACAAGATACCTCAGCCGCCACGAAGGGGAGTAAGGCAGTTCGGTAAACAATTGTCCGTCCATACCCCGAGCGACCGTCGAAACGATCTCCGGCAGCGGTAGCACGTTTCTGAACCATTCGGTAAGCCACCGATAGTCCCCTACGCAAGAGTTGACGATATGCTGAAGTGGTTTACTGTACTTCCACAAGACGAGGCACGCTTGCAGCTCGTCTTCGGTGTTGGGGCAGGACATTATCCGGCAGACGTCCAAGTCATCCGATGTATCGGCCTTTATGGTCAGAATCTCATCCCTGTACCGAATCGTTCCTGTCTGGCGACCAGACGCGAAGCGATGTAGGCGCTTGAGGAGATCTAAGGTGAAATCAGATGGCAGTGTGGAACCAGGCCGGCCAATTGCCGAAGCAGCAAGCGCGTACGTCGTTGGAGTGCCCAACCGAACATGCTCCTGTTGCAACATGAGTTCGGTAATATGTCGCCCTCTTGATTTGAAATGAAGCCCAAAGTTGAGTTTAGTGATGATGACCACCGTCGAAATTATCTCTCGTGCCAGACTATGCTCAGTATCTGAATCTCTGCCCTCGAGCAAGCTGCGCAGCATCGTTTGGGATGCCGATCGGAGGTTCCGCGCCTCTGTGATCAATTCGGCGTACTCGGCGAACGCAATTGCCCCTGAGGTGCTGTCTGAATGAGGGCGGGATGATTGCGCGATGGCAAAATCTTGCGTGTGTACACCCTCGTAGGCTTCAAATTCCATGATGGCAAGCTGGGTTGATGAACGACAGGAAGAGAACGGGGATAGCAACTGTAGCGCGCACGGCGGTATCTTAGCGCTCACACGCCCCTCTTGCGCAAGTAAGGCCTCCTTACATGCATTGCTTGGCTTTAAAGGAGTGCTCTAAGAGCACAGATTAGTGACATCACAGCAGACACGCCCCTCGGGAGTTCGTGTCTCAGTCGTAGAGCGATGGATATCGGTACTCTCGGGCTCGAAGCGCAACCTGAGGGGGTTCCGGCTAGGGGACGTGCGCCTTAGTAGTAGCTACACCAGTCATGCAGATATAGACACTCGATCGATGTGGTATTGACCTGCCGTCTGGCACTCTCTGGAACCATGGCAGTGACAAGGTAGGCTGTGCTTCGGAACTGTCCCTTCATGGCAACTCGTATCGACAGGGAGTCAAACGTATACCCAATATCTGAATAGTTCCCTATGGCGCCCAACTGTACATGATCGCAAAGCGAGCGGCTCACAGGGTTCAAGCTCAATTGAACCCCACCCGACTTCATGGCCACCATATCCCCTGCTCTGCATGGGGTCACTGGCAAGACACCCGCTTCACTGTAAGTATTAGCTTGATTCTGTTTCACTGTTAGTGCCCTTGCCGGTGCTTCTCGCGACAAGGACCATATGTGTCAGTCCACTCGCAACGGAGTCAAGACATCGCAGCACTGGTGAAGCGTCGTACGGCAATTTGAGCAGTCTCTTCCTGATGCTTCCATACTTGACAGTGGTGGCAAGCTCCGACAACACTAACATGTCTGCAGATGGCCTTGTGAGGTGCTTGTCCACTTCGACACATGCCTCGACGAGCCTCTCAAGTGATGCGCTATGCCTCCACAAAAGTTTGCAAGCACGAAGCTCGTCGACCGTTTCAGGACGGTCCATGATGCGGCACAAATCTGGTTCTTTCGATATGTCGGCCTCCACAGTCAAGACCTCGTCCCTGTAGGTTATCGTGCCAGTCTCGCGGCCCGACGCAAAGCCATGCAGGCGCTTCAGGAGGTACAAGCTGAAATCAGGCGGCAGTGTGGGCTCGGGCCCGTAAATGGCTGAGACGGCCTGCTCGTGTCGCGTGGGGGCCTTCATGCGTGGCCGGTTCACCTGTAGCATCCGGTCAATGTCTGCCGACCCCCTGGATCTCAGGTGCAGCGCGATGTTGATCTTCAGCACAGTTGACATTGCCGCTATGATGTCGCGGGCCATGTCGTGCTCTGTCTCTGAGCTTGCCCCTTCGAGCAAGCTGCTCAATGTCTTTTGTGCAGAAGACCGAAGGTCATGAGCGTCAGTGATGACGCGGGCATACTCTGCAAACGTTGATACGTTTGAAATGTCTTTGCGGGTTGCAGAAGGAGCTTGCGAGTTTGCAAAGTCTCGCGCATCGACGCCTTCGTACGCTGGGAAGCTCATCACCGTGATATCTGTTTGACGAGCAGTGATTATCGGGGCTGCACTGGAGCAAGTGGCGAGGAATAGTGTAGCAGGTGGAACGATTAAGTCAGCCCTGTCACCCGTCCTATAAGCACGATGTCTCTCTAGACATTTATTGGCATGAGTCAAAGGACTGTCAAAAAGGACTGTCACGACCGCTGAATTCAATGACATCATTGCCGATACGCTTGCCAGGGACTCATTTCCTTTGGTCTGGCATAACAGATAAGGTGTTAAAGACCGCATCTGCATGCAGGTGGCCCACGCACCGGGGCGAGTATGTGACGACAAGAGGGACCACAGCAAACAGCAGACAATGGTTGCACCGTATTCATCAGGACGTTGAAAGTGGCAAACAAACGCTACAACGTCATGTATGTGTCATGGCCGATGAGTGTAGTGCAGAAACAGGCACTCAGCGAGGCACAGGTCTCACTGCTGTTGCAGCCTTATAGTCTCGATATGTATGAGCGCGGTGTCCAGTGAGCTGGCGACATCAAGGCTGGAATAGAGCATGAAGTTACGAGGTAGACAGATATAGCTGTGGTCCAGGTCTTATACCAGGCCCTTGAGGTGCAGGCCTCGGCGGTCTAGCCGTGTGGCATCTCTGCGCGAGCGTGATCGTATGTGATGACAGGCTCATGTCTGAGGTATAGCTGTCGGGAATCCGGCTGTGACACTCACGACCAAGTGGCAAGGCTGGTGGGAAGGGGGGTGGGGGGTGGGGCTCGCTTCTGCGAGTTGTAGTAGAAACACCCGTGTCTATCCTCATACGTCTCATGCATACGGTTTCTAAACCCCAGAAGCCGCGCAAAGCCAAGCAGATGGAATGTCCTAGTAGAAGAGGCCCAAATGACTGGGGCCCTTTACATCTGGACTTTCAGTTGCCTTAAGAGTTTCGCGCACATTGTGAAGATTGCCCCGGCTCTTGATCAGTGCAATCAGGACTGCTGGTACGCCTCACCGCATTCAAGATGTGTGTGACGGGACTGGTCATCGACTCGAGATATATCAATCTTCGTGGAGCGTCGTAAGGATTTCTCGAGCGTCTTTTCCTCGACTTGCTGCGCCAGACAGTCGTGGCAAGCTTTGGCAGTTCCAACGTGTTTCGATCAAACTCAATTAGCCGACTGACATCTTCGACACACCCGCGGACAACATGTCGAAGAGGGGTACTGTGCGACCATAGAGCTTTGCTGGCTCGGAGCTCGCTCACGGTTTGAGGATGCTCCATTATACGGCACAAGTCCGTCTCATCTGATGCGTCATGCTCGATGGTCAGAACATAATCCCCATGTTGGATTGTCCCCGTCTCCAAGCCTGATGCGAAGCGATGCAGGCGCTGGAGAAGAGGCCAGCTGAAGTCGGGGGGAAGCGTGGTGCCCTGCCTGGATAATGCTCTCAACACCGCATCTTTAGTGGTCAAATTCCCAATCCATGGCTCCTCCTGCTGAATCATGGGGTCGTGGATTCGGCGTCCTATGGACCTGAGATGCAGCGCAAGATTGATCTTGAAGACAGTCGTCATCGATGAGAGAATTTCCTCTGCAAGTCTGTCCTCAGTCTTTGAGCTGACGCCTCGGAGCAAGCTGCGCATCGCCGTGTTCGCCGATGTTCGAAGGTTGTGAGTCGTGGTGATATGGTGTGCGTACTCTGCGAAGACATCCCAGGATTTGTCAGCCAGAGCCTCTGGGCTCGCGAAATCTCGTACATCAACGCCCTCGTTCGTTACGATATCCCTAACGGCGATTTCCTGTTCCAGAACAGCGCTTGTGGGTGACAGCATGGGCACAAGTGGAAAGGGAAGATGTAAAGGTTCGGTCGACAAGATCAGCCACCCTTGATATAGACCTGATGATCTCCCTGACTGTGTGGCCAGGCTTCAAAGGATTGCTGTAACCGTCAAGATCAATGACCTCACGACACAGACGCTCACTAAGGATCCTTGCCCTTTGACAGGACAATACAGAGGTGACTTTACTGCTACCAGCTGCCTGCAGGGGCTAGCGGCCGGGACCTCTAAAGAAGGCGAACAAAGGCGAGCCGTTCGCCAGCGATTCTCGCTTGCTAAGTTGATCAGGTAGTCCACCCTGACGGATATGCTCCGTGAGCAACTATGCGTCCTTGTTCGATGATGGAGTGGTTCATACAGGTGCATGAAGTTGTAGGCAGAACACGACCGCTACAAACCGCTGATTGCGCCTCAAGCGAGTATCAGCTTGAGCGTCTTGATTTCGAATGGCCTAAAGCGCAGAGCGACGGCGACCGCGCCGTTGGCTCCTACCCTGCTCCATGAAACTTGACACTCGTCACCCTCCAGCGGGTGCTCCAGAATGTTGACCCACACAGCTTCACGGATTTCGAGCCCAGTCCTGCTTGTCAGCGCTTACCCATGCTGCTTGCTTAAGGACGTACACTTTCAGAGTGCCTCGCGCCGCACCGCCAATTCCCTCATGTAGCCTGAGGAGGACGGCTCGCCCATCATGTCTTTCAACCGTGTATCCCGCCTCAAAGTCGTCCTCACCCCGCTTGATCGTCTCGAGCACCACTCCGTGGTCACCCTTGATATCGAGCTTGAAAGACGGCAAGGGTTTGAGCCCTCGCTCGAGCACTGCATTCAGTCCCAACTCCCGCTCAGGTAAAGCAGGTACACACCGTAGACCTCGTTGTTGTACTGCACCGCCTTCTCGTACACCCCGCAAGCTCCGAACGCACCATCATGAGCGTACACCGCGAACTTCATCTCGTGGCGGCCTTGGTCGGTGAGCGGATCGGGCGAGGTCGGCGCTCGGAGCAGACTGATCCGCATGGTATTGCCCTCCACCGTGTACCCATACTTGTCACGCGCAACCAAAGAAATACCATAGTTGGCCTCGCTGAAGTCCGTGAAGCCGTGAGCGCATGCTTCAAACTTGGCGATATCCGTCAAGGTGTTTCGATGGGTGGGTCTCTGCACCACGCCAAACTGCGTGCCGTATGTGGCGTAGGGAGAGCGGATGGTAGTGGGAAGAGCAACTGGGCGTGAGCAATTGCATAAGACAACAGCTCGGTTGGCAAGACTGACATTTTAGGAAGCGGTGCTTCTCATTCCAGTCGACGTCGACGTGAATGTGCAGGAAGCCATCGTCGCTTTCGGGTGTCGCCGAGTCCAGTGAGAGCTGACATTAGTCATTTGCACCCCCGATCATGTTCATTGAATCATTGAGGCACACTCACCGTCACAGCCGCGCTGGATTTGCCGAAGCTGGCTCTTGCGACCAGACTGGCCCGCAGCCCCTCCTTGTCGGTCTTGCCCACCTCTACTTCGTCGAATGTCACCGCCCGACCACATTTGAGGTGGTAAATCTCCGCATCCCACGCATCGTATGTCAACGGGTAATCGTCGTACAAGATCAGACCAGCGTCGGCGATACCACCAGGTCCAAAGCCGATCAGCTCCCGATCCGCTTTCTTGTCGTACAAGCTCGTGATCCGACCGTCTGAGACGACCACTCGCAGCCGCGAATTCGCCAGTACACTCTCCGCGCCGTCAACCGACGCCGTCGCTTTGATCAGTCCATGCGGCTTGGTGAATGTGCCGATGCCGTTTCCGTCGGTCTCGAGCCATTTTAGACCGGAAGCATCCTCATACACCTGCTGTCGGGCCACCCGCAACGGGTCCAAGACGGTCGCAGTGTTTACTGAGCTTTGCAAGACTGCCAAGGCATCGCCGATCAGGCGTCTAGCCTGAGCGCTTCGCTTCGAGTATATCTCTAGGTTGTCCTCGACGACAGCCCGGATAGTGGTGCCGGGGATACAGTCGTGAAATTGAGCCAGCATCGTGTCCTGCCACATGTCGTCGATGTCGGTCCTGGTGTAAGCTAAGACCGTCTCGATCAGGCAGTAGCTCACTTTGGGTACTCGTACGACCCCTCTTGAAGTGAGGCGAGCGTTGCGAAGTACTCTAGGTCGCGTAGCAGGGTCTCCATATCTCTGTTCCCTTGCTTGAGCTTAGACTGGGTTGTATAGGTCTGCTGGTCAGCAGTGCCCAGCCTTGAGCATGTGCGTCACTCACGCCCCGATGCAGCTCCAGGTATAGCTCGCCATGCCACGTCGGGAGCCTTTTGCCGCCGTCAGTCCGCTCGCACAGGTCGTCGAAGAACTCGATCGGTGAGCCGACCTTGATCGACGGGACTTCTGGATTCGTCACGGAGAGCGAGCTCAGTCGGTCGAGCTGACGTGTCAGCTTCTGATCATATCGCCACGTGCTAGCGCTCACCTTCTCCAGCATCGTAGGCGTGGGTCCACCACCTCCGTCACCATTCCCGAACAGCATGAGGCATTGATCGGTGACCCCGAGGTTCTTGTTGTTCTTCACGCCGCCTACGATTTCCGAGCTGGGATCAGTGACTGTTGGTCTCTCGGCCCTGAAGCACGCACAAGGTACACTGCGAGTTATAATTGGGAACACTCGGTAAGTGAGCCAGGACCTGCGTGCCATCCAGCCCTGCCCAATTGAACGAGGTGTACGGGAAGACCGTGACGTTGTTCCATGCGATCTGCGTTTAGCCACACCTCACGCCATGCCTAAGGCACGCACCTTCATCGTCAGGAAGTAATTCAGTCCCGCTTGTCGCAGGATCTGCGGCAGCTGGCTCGCGTATCCAAATGTATCCGGCAAGAACGCTTCACGGCAGTACTCGCCAAACCGAGAGCGGAAGTACCGCTGTCCATAGAGGTACTGCCGCACGAGCGACTCGCCAGACGGCATCATGCAGTCGTGCTCGAGCCATGCGCCCCCGACATAGTGAAATTTGCCCCCCTGGATATGCTTCTTGACTCGCTCAAAGCCTTTCGGGTAGAGCTGCTCTAGCCAGAGGTACTGCTGCGCGCTGCTGGCGCTGAACTGGTGGTTTGGCCAACGTTCAATCAGGTCGCACTGCGTCGACCAGCTTCGCGCGATCTATCATCAGCATGAGAGCCGAGTCCGCAGCCCGGATGCTCACCTTCTGCTGAGTCTGCGTGTATCGCCAGAGCCAGGCCGTGTCGATGTGGCTGCCCTTCAGCGAAAGTCGAGCCGGGTCCGGGGAGGACTCACCAGTGCCCCATCGTCCAAATCTTGCCCTCTCGCTTCTCGTCATTCCGCATACAGCTCCGTTGCAGCCCTTCCTTGTCCAGACTGCCTAGCACTGCCCATGCTGTCTCTCGACACCTCCCAATCATATCGTCCACCGATCGTCCCTCGCCCTTCAGAGAGCTCCCTTGCTCTTCGTCCCCTTCGTGTCGCATGAAGGCGTTCATGATATCGTCACAGGCCTTCAACGCCCTCTGGGCGAGCCCTTGCAGCCTAGCATCCGGATGCCGAGCCACCTCTGTCAGTATTCGAAAGTCGTTTCGTAGCCCCCGAGCGACGGGGTTGGGGTGAACGAGATCGGCGCCGATGAGGGGGAAGGTGCGGTTAGGCTGCAAGTGAGCTTGCGTTGACATCTCCGGTGATCCTACCACCCACATCCGGTGTTTGGTAGCGATACGGCCCGAGGCCGAACATCGAGTTACAGGTCGTCTCGATGATGATGATGTACCTGCCGGCTTTGACTGCCTCGGCCGGGATGATATGCTCGATCCGACGATCCTCCTGCTCCCCGGGCACCCCATCTTTCATTGTGTTGGGTCCGCCCGTGATGCCTGGGGTCAGCGTTGCCGTGTGCTTGTGGATGGACATACCGTGCAGGGGCGTTCCATCCTCGCTGAAGATCAATGCTTCGCAGGAGGGGTCCCACTCGACTGGCATCAGCTCGCTAGCTTTAGCCTCCGCAAGCACGCGCTCGGGCTCACATATCAGCTGCTCGGCGCTTCTCAGCTCTAATGGGATGCCAATCTCTGCCCTGACCCAATGATTCGTCCAGCTCAAACCGAAATGGAAGCCCTTCTTCAGCTGCTTCGCTTCTGGGCCAAGGTGTTTGATGGCCTCGTCGAAGCCCGGCTTCGAGTCCCCAGGAGCAGACCAGTAGGTGAGCTTGACTACATCCGGGGAGTCGATGCGAGCAAAGTCGAGCAAGGAGTCGAGGTGCTGTGAGGCGTATGGGCCGGAGAAGAAGCGGTCCAGGCGCGTGTTGGTCTGTCTTCAGCTAGCGCAGACTACAGCGAGGATCCCACATACGATCTTGTCAAGGATGGGATGGTCGACGTTGTCTGAAAAACGCGCATACTGTGGTCCTCTAGAATCGCAACCTCCACACATCTTGTGTAGGGGGAAGAAGCAGTGACACGGTTGGTCAAGAGAAGTTGAACGGCGTGGAAGACCAGCCTGCTGTCGCGTCGGCCACCGCCTGAGCACCAGTCCGGCGGTCGGGCGAAGTCTGTCGGTCGAGCATGCTAGTCGGTTGATATCCCCTCGGACTCACTACAGGCCGCGAGGTCGGCAAGATGATACTGCGAGGGCAGGAGCAGAGGATGGGCGTGTTAGCCGGGATTCCGGAGACCGGAGGGGCGCCGCGCCGGTTTACCCGGGGAGGCTAGCGGCATCCTAATCAAGACTTTATCTGGCTGCATGAGTTCTCGTTCAAAGAGACCATATGGACCTAGTACGCATCGACGAGACGCCAGGCGAGCCTTGAGACCGCGCTGTCTTCGACGCACGCCTCCACTCGCCTCCACCCCGGGACCGAATCAAAAGCAGACTGAAATGAGCATGGGGTAAACCTCGGGGATGACTCAGCACGCGAGACAATCTCACACAGGTCACCGAAGCTGATACATCATGTTGCCCCATCGTGACTCACGTCGTATGCTGCTTCGGGGCTATCGTCGGTGATCCCTACGCGTTCGTATGGGCCCTGCACATGTTCACCGTGGTGTCTATCGCCTCCACCATGATTGCTAGACCGAGGCGGACAGCCCAGAGTCAAGGCGCAGGCATATATATATATATTGCGGGGAACGTTGACTCATTCATTCGCCTCCATCCGCTTTGACGATACCACACCACGCCCCAAACCCTCCACAGTCTGCACAGAAAGAGCATGAAGGTGTTCATTACTGGCGCTTCCGGCTTCGTCGGCTCATGCGTAACGCGGGAGCTCATCGCCCACGGCCACACGGTATTCGGCCTTGCCCGAAGCGAGACCTCGGCTGCCAAGCTCAAGGCGTTGGGCGCGACACCGGTGCAAGGGTCGCTCGACGATCTGACCGGCCTCACGGCTGCCGCGCGTGACGCGGATGCTATCATTCACGCCGCGTTCATTCACGACTTCGCCGATCCCGAGCACTCGCTCACGCGCAACGTCGCCAAGGACGTCGAGGCACTCAAGGCCCTTGCCGAGGGAGTGCGAGGGACCGGCAAGGTTCTGATCAACACCCACGGGACCATGGCCGGTCCGAAGGGACAGATCCTCACCGAGTCCACGGCGAAGCTACCAGGTATTGAGCGAAACGCTTCGGAGGATCTGTTTCAAACGCTGGCGAAGGAGGGGCTGAACGTTGTCACAATCCGGCTTCCCGTTACCGTCCATGGTGAGGGCGACCCCAACTTTATTCCCGCGATGCTGCACTTTGCGAAGCAGAACGGATACGCCGCGTACGTGGGAGATGGCTCCCAGAGGTGGCCTCATGTGCACAAGCTGGACGCTGCGGTCATGTATCGCCTCGCTGTAGAGACGCCCTTGCCCAAGGGACAGGTCCTTCACCCGTCGGACGTGGAAGTCACCGTCAAGTCAATTGCCGAAGTCATCGGCAAGAAGCTGGGCGTGCCGGTCAAGTCGGTCGAGCCCGAGGAGATCCAGAAGTCGCTTGGATTCATTGGATGGGCGATGGGCACCGACAACCCGATCAGCAAGGAAGTGACGGTCAGGCTCACCGGCTGGAAGACAAGCCAGATCGGTGTGCTGGAAGATGTCGAGAAGAACTATTAGTTTGTGTGCGCAGCATGCATTTCTCGGTCGAGACCCCTATGCTTCGAGAAACCTAAGCAGAACATCCCTTGCGCCTTCATTGTAGTCCACACGAAGGGTGTCCCGCATCATCTCGACGTTCCGTCTCACGCGCTTGCCATCCTCACCAAAAGCTTTGCCTATCGTGTCCTTGATCTCTGTGACGATCGCTGCCCTTGTACCGGTCACATTGACCCCGCGCATGGTAGGTCCCAGCGACGGCCCGAGGCGGATCTAAGCGTGAGTGAGCCACTCGGCTCTCCAGGAGCAGGCGTGACTGCTCACCTGCAGGAGCTCGTAGCCCAGCTGTATCGGACCGATAGAGATCAGGGCCCCGGTCTGCGGATGATCAGGACGAGTGATAGGCCAAACGATGACCGGAACACCGGCCGCAAAAGCCTCTGTTGTGGATGTCCATCCGCCGTGGTGCATCATCCATCCTACTGACGGATGGGAGAGGATGCTGATTTGATCGGTGAAACCTGGTACGTCAGCGCCGTTCGTCGACGTGGTCAGCGTACCTTCATGCCAATGAGAGGTGGATGATGCTCTCATCTTCTTGACCAGAGCCCTGGGCAACACATTGCCGCCAGGGCCACCCGCGAACAGAAACGGTTGTCCCATGTCTAGGAGAGTCTCTACCTGGGTCAGTCCACCAGAGTCTCACCTTGGCCGCTCACCGACCACAGCCTCGACATAGGATTGCGGGTGCCAGACGTGCCTGGCACTTCAGCCGTATAACCCCTGTACCGGCAGCGTGACCAGGCGCTCACCCGAAAGGCACGAAGAGGACAGACTTCGGCTCGCACTTGCCCAAGAATGTCCGGATCTTGTCGTCCCCAATCTCAGCCTTGCAGGTCCAGATCTTCGGGTTGACGGCGATTCCTACAGGGATAACATTGGTGAGCTGCTGGCATGCTGCCAAAGCGTTCCTTTCTAGACGGACTGAACTCGCAACGAGGATCCCGCCTACAGAGAATGCTAGGTCAACCGGGGATGCCCGAGCTGCGGTCGCGCCTGAGCGTGAGTCACTTTGTAAGTTCAGTCGGCGATTGAGACGAACCCGGTGGCATAGCAGAGTTGTGCTGCTCGCGCTCGTAGTCGTACATCTCACCCACACCAGGCACGCTCACGATCGTCCTGTTGAGTTGGAAGGTTCCGTTCTTCGCAGTCATCGCCTGGAGTCAGACTGGGGCCGCTGGCACATGGGCAGACCCTCTGGAAGCATGGATACCTTCATGCTCGCGTATGCAGTCGAAACGTACTTGGTGAACCACGGCTACCTTGTCCGCTTCCGATACAAGTGGAGCGTGTCTCTCCGCGATGTTGCGGTAGTCGGCCGCGCCATCGGGAGCTGGAGCTGCAGATGAGCTGTTTGCGAAGAACCAGGATCGCAGCTCCGGTCGACGGTGTGTCGCTAGTGTCTTGACCGGGTCCTCAGGGGAAGTACCTACCGATTGTGCTGTACAGGCCAGTCGCGGCAGGAGACCACCACATGTACGATCTCGCAAAGGGGAATTGACGTTTGATAACCGGTAAGATCTCCAAGCTATGAAAACGATCTACAATGAACTTGCTCGGATTGTCGAGTGTCGGTGATATCTTGCAGAAGGTCTGGACAAGGTCAGAGGCGAGGGTGGTAGCGGTCGTTGAGTCCAACACGGTGTTCATCGGTCCGCAAGGTACCCAATCAACTCGGTCGGATAGACGACGTGGATAGCTAGACAGATCGTTTTCCACCATAGTCCCTAGCGTCAGTTCACCGGTCCGCTTAGTGACGATTGTCGCACTGATGAGGGCATGGTAGAAGACCGTGACTTTCAATGTCGGGTGGAGCTCAAGCATACGGAAGATTGTTGCGTGCGCGGTGACGTGGTGTGCCCAGACCGGCACGATCCACCAGACGTGATGATTGGCGGGCGACATCCTGACCGGCTTCTGCCTTCGTTACGCGTGGAGGGGCTCTTGGTTTGACTGGGGGTCAGACATGTCAGACCGACCCATGTGGAGTGAAAATGGTCTGCGTGCCCATGACCAGATAGGTGAACCTTCAAAGGGCGCCTGTTGAAAGGAGGACCAGTCCATGTCGCCGAAAGGACCGTTGGGTCAGCGTTGTAAAGCACGAGCCGCCCGTCCAGTCCCTTGAGAACAGCTAAATCCCAGACGTGCTGGGACAGGTAAAAGATCATGACCTTCGCACGCGACCAAGATCTCCCACGGCGCCCTGTTGCTTAACTCAATATTGATCACGAGTGTCCAGGGAAATCAGCTGCATTGTTGTGTAAACATCGCCACTCATCTCGAGTGGCAACGAGACGACTCCGGTGAATCAAGGTGCGGTCTTGCTAAGGCTCAATGGTTTCCGTCACGAGAAAGCAAGAACACAGCGTGCTCAAGTCATCGTCTGCGATACCGGAGACTGTCCCGACTCCCCGGGTCACATCAGACATGCTGTCTTGGCACACCAGTCCACCGGAGCCGGAGCTTTGGAGTCGCAAATGCCTCGCGGCCGTAAGGGCCCTCTTGGCCCGGGCCCAACAAATTGCAGCACATTGCAGATCTGCGATCTCAATACAAGCGAACTTGAGCAGTCGGATCAACATTGCGACGGCCGGAGGCGCGGGGCGCCTGACGGACCTGACGGCACCTACACGGATCGTCAGGCCCGGCCAGCATCGGTCTCTTGGCTTCTCCGGCCGCTCCGGAGTCGATCTCGTCTTCATGATAGCCCCTACAGTTATGTCGGACCGGCGCCAAGACAGCATAGAGAGGGTCGAGCGCCTTACATGATACGAGCCCACATTACGACATGAGACGTCCGACTCATAGTGATCGTTGCGGCGTCCACCGGCGCCGGGCCATGCATCCATGCATTTGTAACGCGATCGCGCCGTTACCTCGCGAACCAGACACTCTTCTGCAGCAACTTCGCGACGAACGCCCCGATTCTGCCGATGCAGGTCTCAGCTGCAACCCATAGGCATCCTCCCGCGATCACGGGACACAAGCACCAGCTTCATGAGGTCAGTGAGGACCTGCGTGTACACCGAAAAGCTCCAACGCGTCGGCCATTAATCACCATGGCGGGTCAAGATTACCCCGGTCGAAGTAATTATCCGCGACAGAGTCTCTGCTGCAAATGTGCCCCAGGTGCAGCGATCATGTGTGCATTGGATGATTCACGGTAGAAACCAGGGCCGAAGTCCGGTCGCGGGCCGCCGGATCGTGGTGAAAAGCCCCCGCGCGTTGCCCCGGCCCGCGCAGCCACAAAAGCTTGGCATTCATCACGTCCTCTGATTTCCCGCGAGAATAGCCGCATTATGCGCCAAATGATGGCTTCCCTTCCTCACGGTCGGCGCTTGGGCGCGTCCCACAATCCCATGCGGATCCTTGGCGGGAGTCGCGCACTTTCGGTGCATCCGGCGTAATCGGTGCCGGTGGGCGTATGAAGGGGCAAGAGCAGAGATGCAGCTCCGCGACAATCGGAACCGTCGGCCAGTCTTCCCCGCGAAGCTTTGAGACTCTATGTTCCGTCACGAGGATATATAGCCGGTACTCTGGAGACCCTCCATGCCCCACATCGCCCCTCGCTCTCGATTATACTCAGGGCAACCACAACAGCCTTTGACACATACCTTGCACGACGCGATCGACACCAGTATGAGCTACCCGGACGAGAAGAACGAGTCCAAGGGCGAGCTCCACCATGAGGAGGTCGTCGACGAGCGATTGCTCTCGGAGCAGGCGCTCATTGAGTCTGCTATGCTGCGAGGCGAGGAGGAGACAAAGCTCGGCTTCAAGGGCGTGATCAAGCTGCACTATAAGGCCGCCCTGTGGTCGATGGCTCTCTCGTGAGTAGCTTTGGAGAAAGCAGCGCGGACATTGGCTCATATCGCAGCCTGGCGCTGGTCATGGAGGGCATGGACGTCGGACTCGTCAACAACTTCTTTGGTCAACCCGGGTATAAGGCCAAGTTCGGCAACGTCATGACTGAAAAAGGCCCCGTGATCTCGGCCAACTGGCAGGCGGCCATCAACAACGGTCAACAAGCCGGCGCCATTATCGGTCTCTTGTTCAACGGCTGGGCGCAGTCTCGATTCGGGTCCAGGAGGATTTACATGCTCGGACAGGTCTTGATGGTTGCTACCAGTGAGCGCGAACGTGTCTGTGTGGATTCCGTAGCTGACCCCTAGTCTTCATCCTCTTCTTCGCTCAAAACGTCGAGATGCTGCTCGCCGGTAACCTCATCTGCGGTTTCCCATGGGGTATCTTCCAGACCCTCACCACCGCCTACGCCGCCGAGATCGCCCCGCTCGCCATGCGAGGCTACCTCACGTCGTGGGTCTCCATGTGCTGGGGTACCGGCTCCTTCCTCGCCGCTGTTGTTCTCCGTGGATCGCTCCAGCTCAAGGGCGAGGCGCAGTACAAGGTCCCGTACGGTCTCCAATGGGTCTGGCCCATCCCCCTCTTCCTTGTCGCCTACTTCTGCCCGGAGTCTCCCTGGTACCTCGTCCGAATGGGCCGATACGAGGAGGCCGAGAAGTCGCTCTACCGACTCGCCCGACCCGGTTACTACACTCCCGAGTCCATGAAGGCCCAGCTCGCCCTCATGAAGTACACGAACGAGAAGGAGAAGGCCGAGGCCGCCAACTCGTCCTACTTTGACTGCTTCCGAGGCGTCAACCTGCGCCGAACGGAGATTGTCTGCGCCTGCTTCTTGATCCAGACCTGGAACGGCCAGCCCATCTGCTCGTACGCCACTGTCTTGTGAGTGTGCACCCATCACACGCGCAGCATGCACTGACGCCAGCCTGCAAGCCGCCGGCATGGCCACGACCCAGTCTTTCAACTACTCGATGGGCATCCAGTCGTCCAACATCGTCGCGACCGGTACCGCCATCTACCTCATGGGCCGACTCGGCCGACGCACATTCATGATGAGCGGCCTGACCGCTATCGCGACGTGCATGGCGGTCATCGGTATCATGGGTGTCGTGTCGATGTCGGCTGCTGCTCGAGGCGCGGGAGTCGGCGCCCTCATGGTCCTCATCAACCTGTCGTTCAAGCTCTCCCTCGGTCCCACCGTCTACGTCATCATCGGCGAGACGCCCAACTCGCGTGTCCGAGCCCAGTCGATCGTGCTCGCCCGAACATCGTACATCCTCGGCAACCTCGTCAACGGCCAGATCATCCCCCGACAGCTCAGCGCGACGGGCTGGAACTGGGGCGCCAAGTGCGGCTTCTACTGGCTCGGCCTTTGCCTCGTCGGTCTCGTCTACATCTACTTCAGGCTGCCGGAGATGAAGGGCCGGTCATTCCTCGAGCTCGACCACTTGTTCGCGGAGAGGGTCCCCGCTCGAAAGTTCAAGGGATACCACCTTGACCTGGACGAGATCCGAAAGTCGGACAAGGACAATGCGTTCGAGAAGGTTGCCGCGGAGGATGCGGGAGTTGTCCCCGCTCTCCCGGCGACTACCGCCAGGGCTTAGGCCAAGCGGATCGGACGTTTCAGAAGAGTGGCCCGGAACGGGCAACCTTGAGTGGGATATGGATTTGGGTGCAACATATAGTGGAGATGGTATCTACGCGTATCGGAAGTGTATGCAATTTGTGAATTTACGCTCTGTCCGCTGTTGAGGGCCGCATTGTCAATGGGCCGTGACTGGTTCATAATGTGCCCTCGGCCTAGCACTGTTCTGCTCCCTTGCTTCGTTGCGTCATCCACGACAGCTTGTTCGGCCAAATGGGATCTACACAAGCACGCGAGATGCAAACACTCGCAACGAGAGAGACCATCGCAATGAGACAGGCCATAGCACCGGCGCGCTCGTGTGAATGCGGTACATCGTGGGAGAGCTGACGCAACCCGGCCGGCTCGAGCCGCTGGCATGAAGTGCCGATCGCGCAACTAGTTTTGACATATCGTCGACCCATAACTATCGACGGCGGGATCCATACACAGACGAAGCAAGCACGCAGGGTTCCGGCGTGGGAGATGTGCTGCGAAAGATGCGCATCTTGACATGGAACGTGGTTAGTGTGCCGGTTAGACTATGTCTGTTGCTGAAAGTGCAGAACGTCTTGCGGACATGTCTCGACTACCATCCCTTCTCGTCCATGAAGAAGCGGAATGTGGAGGGTCTACTAGACGAGCTCGGTGCTGAGATCTTCTGCTTCCAGGGTGAGCAATCAGTCCAAGCGCGGGCTAGCAGCTGATGCCTAGAGCACAAGACGCCGCGCAAGAACTTAGACAAGCTGTCGGCATGCCCGGGGCCATTCGACGGTTTCTGGACGTTCAACCGGAAGAAGACCGGCTACTCGGGTGTGTGCACCTATGTCGACTCGCGATACTGCGTACCGCTCAAGGCGGAGGAGGGGATCACGGGCCTGCTGCTGGATGACAAGGGAAGCACGATGAGCCCGCCGTGGACGCCCGAGGAGAGGATTGGTGGTTACCCCGAGATGGACAACTTGCACTTCATGGACGAGGTCAATGGGATGACTTTTGAGCCGAAGAGACTGGACATGGAAGGTCGGGCGGTGGTGTGTGACTTTGGGTGAGTCGGTGCGAGAGACGCAAGCGGCGCCCTCTAAACCCAGCCTCTTCGTCTTGTTCAACCTGTATTCGCCAAACGAGACCGACGAGACGCGGCGGCCGTACAAGATGAACTTCCTGAAAGTTCTGCAGGAACGAGTGCGGCTGCTACAGGCCGCTGGGAGGGAGGTCATCGTTGTTGGCGACATCAACATTATGCGGGCGCCGATCGACTCTGGCGAGGGCGGCGTACGGACGTCGGCGGCCCAGCACTACGAGCACCCCGCACGGCGGATACTGGACGACTGGTGCGCGCCCAAAGGACCGATGTTAGACGTCGTCAGGGAGAGCTGGCCCGATCGCGAGGACATGTTCACTGTGTGGAACCAGAAGCTCGACGCGAGGCAAGTATTGCGTGCGGTATCAGCAGGCTGAGCTCAAACCTAGGTCCGCCAACTACGGCTCGCGTATCGACCTGATTTTATGCACTCCCGGGCTTCGACCTTGGATCAAGGGAGGGGACATCCAGCCCAAAGTCTTCGGCTCAGACCACTGTCCAGTATACATCGACCTGCACGAGACGATTACGCTGGAAAACGGTACGGAGCTCAAGCTACGCGACCAGCTCAACCCGCCCGACCGGCCACCCTCTACTGCGCCAGTGTATCCAAATGACGTGCCAAGGACCGCCCCAGAACCGCCCAGATTCGCGACAAAGTTCCTGGAGGAGTTTTCCGGACGGCAAACAAACCTCAGGAGCTTCTTCACCGCAGGCGGGCCAAAGAAGAAGCTGGTCGAGCCATCCCCGTCGCCGACACCTGAACTCGCACCGCATAGTCCACCGCAGCAGAGTCAGAACAGTGCACCCACCGTGTCACAAGTGAGCGTCTCGCTGCAGCCAACACCTTCGGACTCTGTAACGCCGTCGAATCAAGCTGTCCGGGAGACTGCAACACTTGACGATCCCCTCTCGGCACCTTTCAGTAGAGCCCGAGCCGCTTTCGACTCGATACAACGGGACGGATCTCCCGAACACAAGCCGCGGTCTCTTGCTAGCAGCTCGGCGAAGCCTATCGACCTCACAATGGATACCGCTGAAAGCTCGACTTCACCCAAGCCCGCCAAGCAGTCGAAGACGAAGCAGACCAAACCAGTCAGCGGGCAGACCCGAATATCCGCCTTCTTTGCCCAGCCGGCGTCCAACAAGCGGAAACACCCAACATCTCCGCAGCCCCAGCCTCGGCGGTCAGCTTCCGCTACCTCTCCGGCTGTCACGGCTGCTGTTCCCACCAGCAACATTGATGCTGAGGTGGTTCCGGCTTGCGGCAACAACACGGCAGAAGAAGACGCCCTCATCGCGCAGGCGATCGCCGAAGCGGACGAAGAGAAGGCAAACAAGAGGGCGAAGACGAACGCAAGTGCCGCGCCAGTGTGGTCCAACCTGTTCGCGAAGAAGCTGCCTCCATTATGTACGGTCCACCAAAAGCCATGCAAGGACTTCAGTGAGTCTTGCGAGTGCAGACTTGAGCCAAACTGATTGCAGTCGCCAAGGTACCTGGACCAAACAAAGGGAAACGTTTCTGGCTGTGCTCATTGTGAGGGATACACACACGCGCTGTGAACCATTGCTGACACCAGGCCGGTAGGAGCCGGATACGACAGCGGGAGGTCCAAGCGAGCAAGAGAGGATGTAAATCCGGAGTTTCGATGCGACTTGTGCGTGCAGCCGAACCCAGGTCTGTTTGATTGCTGATGTTAGTTTCCTATGGGATTCGGCGAATTCGCGCAAGGAGAAGCCCAAACCTTAGCAATAAAGCTCTTGTACGTAGAAAGCATTGTACAGTAGACGCCTCATCCAACGGTTATGCATCAGCATGTTTTCATATTAGGGCCTGTCGCCTGCCTGTCTGAGAATTCACAGCGGACACGGGAAGCCTGATGTGATAGCGTACACAAGACTTGTGCCCGACGGATCAAAAGCGCAGGCTTTGGCGTGCCGCGGTCTACATATTTGGCGGACCATGATCGTAGGACAAGCTGCGTACAGTACATTCAGACATCAGACATAGGAGAGAGGAATCCAATAGCCAGCTGCTATCGAAGACATTGTCCGTTCATGCCTGCCTAGGAACCCAAAGTAGAGGAAACAAAACGGAAGAGGGACGGGAGGGGGAGCGACGAGTCTCGACCTAAGGACCGAGATATTCGATGACCACGTACCCGCCGCTCCCGTCCCCTGAGCACTGTCCCGTGGCCATGACCTCTGCGCCTCCTACATAAGATCCACCACCGGCACCTCCCGCTCGATAAGCGGACCGGTTCCCACCCCCTCCTCCAAACCACCCTCCGCCTCCACCCCCACCTGGAGCGGCGCCAGACGCGGTTCCGCCACCTCCGCCACCACCTCCGAAGCCACCACCAGTAGATCCTCCGGCGGGTGTTGTGCCTCCCGCGAGATTGATGGCCTGGTTGTACCTGAACATTCTGCCGCCTCCTCCACCATTGCCCCCAGCGCCATCACCACCATCCCCAGCCCAGCCGGCGCCTCCACCGCCTCCGCCGTTCTGACCTCCAGTCACTGGGCCACCTTGACCTCCCGTTCCTGCCGTTGGATCGCCCGAGTCGCCAGCGCTGATGCTACCTCGGTCTGCTGGAGTCTGTGGCTGTGGCTGTCCGTTTCCGCCAAAAGACGCAGGGCCGATAGTCGCTCCCGATCCGCCTCCGCCCCCCGCGCCCACGACCAGATTGTTCGCGTCGTTCGCGTAGCAGACGAACGTACCCCCTCCACCGCCCGCGGCATATCCCCACTGGGTCGAGCCACCATGTTGTCCGACGTAGATCCGGAGCTGCTGGATGTTACTGGTGCTGAGCCGGGTAGTGACGTTCAAGCTGGCGCCTTGGCCACCTAATGAAATCCCGCCGTGACTACCGCCCGAGGCCCCGCACGTCGAGATCGAGTACAGGCCGTCCAAGTTGATGTCGTACGTCTGAGGCTGAGTCTGTTGGCCATCGACGTATCGGAAAATCTGGGTCGGCTGCAGTGCGCGCTGCTGCAAGGACGCCTGGCGGCGTGGTCGCATGAGCGGTAGGCCCTTTCGCAGGCATTCGGCGTTGGTCGCGCAGTCGCGCTTGCCTCCGACAGCGATGACACTCGCGTGACAGCTGAGGATGCAGCCGAGCAAGAGGCCGGCGACAAGGTGGAGTTGAAAGGCTTTCATGTTTGCGGCTCGAGCGTGTGTTCAGATCGGGAAAGGCGAGGCGAAGGCGGATGGCGCGATCGCAAACATCAGTCGACACCCTTTTATACATGCTCGCCCACTGACTGAATCCTACTTGCGTTGCGACAAGCGAGCTACTTCTTCCCGTCTTTTGCTACGGATCCCGTCGGGCACACCCAGTCTAGATGGCTGGCTGTAACGCTTCTCGGCTCTGTGTCGAGAACTTGAAGCTGTCAACCGTCCGACAGCTTTGGCCAGGAATGATAACGCAAGATAGCCGGCAGGATTTGGAAATGCCGATCTGGCAGCAGAAGTGGAGCGCCTCGTGCCTCAAAGATGCCGTGGTGACAGTTTCTATCATGCGGGCCATCCTTGGCGCCGTTGCATGGGTTCAGACAACAGTGATGTTGCGGCAGTCATGGAAGCTGTCGCCTGGAACGTGAGGCGTTTGTCGATCTTCCCGCGTTCCTGGGAGAAGGGGTTGCATTGTTCCGCTGGAAAATGTATTCAGGCACCCGAAACGTTGTTAACTCCGTCTCATTGCGATATACCTCATCGGGGCGGACACTGATGTCCGAACGGCTCGGGCGACCGCAAGTTTAGAAGATCCTCCGCAGAATTTCTGGCCGACGCCCCGTGACGAGAGAACACCCACAGCCATCTCCCTGGCTCGTCCGTTGTGGAACCAGGTTTCCCCTTCCCGGGCATGGATGCGTCTTCCATCGGAAGTGCGTCGGAACAATGGATCAGTCCCTGAGACCGTGACGGACCAAGCAGGTTCATACTTTAGACAATAACGAGGACATCCATACGCTCGACCTTCGGTCGCACCTCCTGCCAAAGAAAGGACCGGGTCCATGCCCTCCGATCTGATGTTCCTTGCCTGTCGGCTCACTCTGATCTGACGCCTTGTCAAATCTGACGGCAACGTACGATTGACTGAGCTTCTCGGCGAGGCGGAAGATGTCGCTCAACTCAGCACTGAGTACGCTAACTCAAGGCGAAACGCGAGTCGAACCTGGTGCTAGTCGGTCCACGGCGCCGCAATCCTCTCGGTGTATAAGCCGTCAATCGGTGAGGTGCCGACAGCGAGCTCCAAATACACAGCGGGAGGGTTTGGAGCCCAGTCGCTTGTGGAGTCGTGCGCATTAGCCCACGGAGCAGGCCAAGACGCCCGGCGCATGAGCCACATATATGTGTGTGTGTATCGATAATGACCCCGAACACAGCATACGAGATATGCATAGCCTCGGACGCAAACACCGGCATCGTACGAGTCCATCTCGTCTTATCGAAGAAGCGGTGCACTGCAGGAGCGGTGTTGACAGTCTGATGGCGGAGGGCAAGGGGTGTTTCATCGCTCATCACGAAAGGCATCGGATCGAGATCTGCGCGGGGGTCCAGTCAATTTAGTCGATCTGGCCACCGCCCTGTCGGTCATGCGAGGCCCTCCGTCCTTGTCCATGTTTTCATTTCTTGATCGCCGGTAGTGCAAAGCTGTCCTCTTGGTTCGTTCGACTTCGATGGCGCAAAGGTAGGCAGCGGAGGGGGAGCGAGCACGTCACGCACACACGCCTGCGCATCGCCTTGGCCCCCCACGTTGACGCATGTATATAAGCATGTCCTTTCTCGTACGGTTTCTATATTCAACCCGCTCCACATACTCCTCAATCTCCTCACAACACTCACAGCATGCGTGCAGCACTCGTGTACTCTCTCCTCGCCTTGGCGTCGACCTGCTTCGCGGCTCCCACGGCCCGAGGCGAAGTCGTCGATCCCTTCCCCTTCGATGACGGGTTCCCCAACCCCACACCCGATCAGCTCGCTCAAATCCAGCTTGCCGCCCACGGGACCCTCTCCAACAGCACCGGTCCCGCCAAGGTGTCGGACCAAGGACTGACCAACCTCCGCCTGATCAATTTCAACGAGCGCACCGAGGCCGTCTTCTTCCAGCAGCTGCTTCACAACGTCACCAACAACGTCTCCGGCTTCGAGCTCCCCCGCCACGTCGACAGGCAGTACATGCTCGACTTCCTCACCGTTGTGCAGAAGACTGAGGAGCTGCACAACCTCAACGCCGTCAACGCGCTCAAGAGGCTCAACGCTACCGGGGTCGAGCCGTGCACGCGCTACAACTTCCCCGTCTCCAACTTCCGCGAAGCCATCACGCTCGCCACGATTTTCACGTCCAACGTCTTTGGCGTGCTTGGCGACGTTGCGACCGTCTACGCGAGGAACGGCGACGCGGCTCTCGTCCGCGGCATCCTTCAGTCGGCGACCGCGGAAGGCGAACAGAACGGGTTCTACCGATACCTCCTCGGCAAGACTCCCCAGCAGCTGCCCTTCACCACCGTCTCACACCGCGACTTCGCCTTCTCCGCCCTGCACTCGTTCGTCGACCCCACCTCGTGCCCCAATCTCAACGTCATCGACCTCAACGTCTTCGAGAAGATCGCCGTTCTCACCCCGCCTAAAGCGGCCGACTCCACGATCACGCTCTCGCTCGCGAATGGCAACGGCACCTGGGTCGAGGACAAGCAGTACTACGGCGTCTACGTCAACCAGGGGAACCGACCCGTCGTCGTCCCTGTCAAGCAGGTCAATTGGCGCAAGGGAGGAGAGGTCGTGGTGGAGGCAGAATTTCCGTACACGGCGCACTTGTTCAACGGGTTGACCATCGTCTCGGTCACCAACCAGCCGGGGCCGTTCGCCAACGTTGACGAGGTCGCTGGTAATGCGACTGGGGCGCCAGCTTTCATCGTGGTCAACTGAGCGGGGTGGCCCATACAGGCGACGGTTTTTATACTTGAGCTACTGCTCAAATACTACTTACGATATGCCACAAGCAATGGGTCCAGCCATAAGATCTCGGTGAGGCGCGCTTTTGCCCTTGTTTCTCCAGACTCGTTCCTGTATGCATCGTGACCTGAGCGCGCCGCAACAGACTTGGTCAGGGGGAATAATGCGTTACTGCTTCCTCGCGCTTACTACCTCTCACGGATGGTGATCTGTGACTGTCCCATCATAGTAGCGAGCCATCTAGTTTTGTTTTACTGCAACAATGGTACAAGGAGAATTGAACAGTGTAGGCGAACGGACGAAATCCCGGGACATCGTGCTAGCGGAAACGCGCAGCGCCTCGAAGAGCGTAAGGCTCAATGCGCATTTTGCAACGGCCCGCGCTTCTGCGGGACGCAGAGGGAAGTGGTTGTGGAGTCAGTCTGGATTTTACCGTCACATCGGGGAGTTGCCCGGAGAGAGGGTGGGACAAGAGAGATTCGGTGGAGGCGAGGAGGGAGGAGGGAGGAGGGAGGAGGGA
>CAUG01000010.1:0-54582 GCA_000442785.1 Papiliotrema flavescens NRRL Y-50378
GTAAGGAGAAGCCGGAAGACGAGCGCGCCGAGCGCGGGTGATGAGGATAGGGGCAAGGCGGACTCGAGCGGGGCCGGGTGGGCTCTGGAAGCTCGGGCCTTTGGGGATGCGGCGGCAGATGGATGGCACGGGATTTGCATTCTTGCTGGGCATGGAGGCAGCGACCGACGGACACTATTTCACGAGTAATACAATACATCTTTCCGCTGTGCATGACATGTGTATACTTCACAATGCCTCGTGACGCGCATCACAGCCTCACCTCATACTTGAGCCGCAAACCCATTCAGCTCGATCTTCCCCTTGCTCCAGTGCTCATTGCCCGCGATGAAGTCACCCCTGACGACCTTGCCCCTCCGCATCGTTGTCTTCCTACCCTCATCCTCGAACCTCACATACACACCTTCCACCCGACCCGCACCAAAGGCGCTCGTCCGACCCATCAACCCCCTCAAGTCCTCCTCGCTCAGCTCATCCACTTCCGCCACGAGCGGCACCTGTGCGATTCCCGTCCCCCTCAACACCCGCTCAAGCACCCTCCGCGAGACGAACATTCCTGTCAACCGATCGTACAGGTCGAAAGCGAGGAATCGGTCCGGCAACGACTCGTACCGGATCGAATGTCTCGCGACGCACCACTCGCCATACAGGATGTACCGCTCCGGAAACGTCGCGTCCCGATCCAGTATCGCCCGTATACCGGCATCGTGTTCCGCTATCCACCGGTCGAGCGTCTTCCACTGCATATGGTCCGCCGAGCTGACCCAGTGCGAGCGGTTCTGCACCCTAATTGCCCCATCGAAGTCGAGCGAGATGCCCATGTTTGCGCCGTCGATCTTCTCCTCGATGGTGATCCTCCCGCGGACGGATGCGAAGCCATGCATGACCTCGTCATCGGAAGCGCACGCTCCCAGGTCGAGCAGGTGAGGCGTACGCGGGAACTTGAGCAAGGGAGGGTCGGAGGAGAAGAGCTTGACGGACTGCCGCGCGGCGGGGAAGCTCGAGATGGTCACGACCGAGTCGAAACCCTCGTCCGGCGTCGGCGGCTCCATCTGCCTGTCCATCTGGTCCAGCGCGTTGCCGCCCCTCCCCGCTCGGATCGTGGGGTGCTCGAGGCGAGAGTCGATGCGCCTACGGCATAGAGCCTTCGGGTAGTCAAAGTACACCGCGACGACCGGGCGATCAATCAACTTGAGCCACCACGCCCTGTCCTCCTTCCGCGGGTTGCAGCGGTCGAAGATGACGAGCGTGTCGGCCGGGTACGACCTCGCCAGCTCGCGCTCGCACGCAGCGCGCGATCCGGACTCGTCTTGGCTGATCACGATGCATTTCCGCCGTTTCGATAATACCTCGGCGAGCCATGATTTGCCGGACCCCGGCCGACCGATGAGGAAGAGGCAGACCGGTTGAGACGGAGGCGGAGGTCGCAAGATGTATGACAAGACGGTATGCGGCTCTTCGAGCGCCATGTCCGCAGCGGCAAGCTTCCACCGATGCGAGACCCAAGCAGACACGAACGCCTCTTGTTCGTCCGTCTCCAGCGACCGCGGTCGAGCTTGCCGCAAGAGGGCGATGGCCGTCCGTCCATCTAGCCTAGGCTGTCCGCCTTGGCCCGGCGACTCCGGCGTGCCTTCAGCTCCCCCGTCGCCATCGCCCAGCATGGCGATCAGACACGCCAGGACCGTCCCGGCCCGCCCGACCCCTCCTCCACAATGTAAGACCCATCTCCCGCCTGCTACCACACGATCATACACCACGTTCATCTCCGCCAGCGTCGGAGACTTGAAATTGTCCACGGGGATGTACACGTGCGTGATCGGCTTGAAGGCGAACCACGAGGAAGGAAGCGGCGTCTCCGCCGTGAGAGTGAGGACGTGGGTGAAAGCAAGGGCGATGAAGGTGTCAATGTCCGCTTCGTGCCGCGGCGTCGAGCAGCCAGCGATGTTGGGGTAGATGTGGGAGAAATTCCGGGGGAGTCGCTGCGAAAGATGAGACTGCCGTTCGCGAGATGAGGTGGGGTATGTCCAGAGTAGCGGTGGCAGGGGCGGGAACGGCTGTAAGAGTGCCGAGTGGAGGCTCTCCGGGATGCTGGCGAGTTCGGCATCTGTCGCCGTTGGTCCGAACGACGTCGAGTCGCGGAGCGATGAGATCCGCCTCTGTATACGGCCGGCAAGGGTAGGCGGGGGGTTGCAGCTGAGTGCTCGAGCATACGCCAGTAATGAGAGCTTCGGGTTCGAGGGTAATGAGGCCTCCGCGAGGCGGACGCAGCCCTTGTACGAGGTCGGAAAGCGGACGATCATGCGTTCTGCGATTTGCGCCTGCTGGGACGTGAGATTCGACGGGCACATCGAAGAGGAATAGGCCGACGCGGAGTTCACTCACCATATGTGGCCCAGATGCCACACAGACATGGTCCATTCCTTCCTCGCTCAGCTGGTCTATCCTCCCGAGAGACCCTTCATCAGCGATGCTCCGGCTCCAGCCGTCAACGCTCTTATCCAGCTGATGATCGTCCTCGTCCGACAACGTCAGATGATAGTCTTTCTTCTCCAATCCTTGCTCCCTCCGCCAAGCGTCCGCGTGGTTCCACACCGCCACGAGCCAGGCGACTGCCTTGCGGTTCACCAAACCGAGGACGTAGACGTGATCGAGGGGTATGCGGGGGACGGCGATAGCCTTGCCTTGCGACTGCAGCGATTTGCGCTCCGCGGCTGTGATGAGAGTGATATGAAGGGGGTGGGTGGGCAGAGGCGTTGTCCGGGCGAAGGTGTCGTGTGCAGCTTCGAGCGAGGGACCGCCGAGGGCGAGACCTCCGCGGTAAGGCTGTATTGATATTCCAGATGGGTCTAGCTGCATTACGAGCGTGGGCGTTTGATGAGTCTCGGCTCGTAGGAAGTCTGCAGACCATCCCGTCTATGCCGGTTCCATATGAGGCTTGACGAGCCAGCGAAGCGGTGCTGGAGACGACCTGGCCGAGTCGACGGTCCATCTTGATGAGGATGTGACACGCCGGATCCGAATGCTGCCTGTTGCTCTAGTCGAGGAAAGCGGAGTCATTGCTTGCCCTTGGGCGCGCGAGAGCATCGACACCCATCCGTCTTCGCTCGAAGCGATGTACGATGCTGTCGGGGTTGAGATGGGACGTAGAACACGAGCAGGAAGTCGGTAATGGTTGAAGAGCGCCATCACGATCATGGCCGGTGCGGTGGATCGAGTAGCCGGTATTCCCCTTCCCTCGGATCCGACGTCGCTGATCATGATGTTGCGATGGTTCCCGTCAGCGAAGGTCAAAGTGGGGATGATCAGACCTCTGCGTGACAGGGCACATGTGAAGAGCGCATACGCGGCATGGCAACATGCATGAGCGGTCGCTAACTTCACAGCCTCACTCTCGTTTGACCTCGCTATACCGGCCCATCATGTCCGGTCTCACTCCCAACACGTAGATCCTCCACAACAGCGGCGGCAACAGCAGACCCGTCGCCCCAATAGCCGCCCTTGACGTCAATGCCGCTTGAGATGTCGGCTTGCTCGCCTCGAGCAGCAACAGCGGGATCAACATCACCTCGCCGAGTCCCAAGGCGACGTACGTGACCGTCCGACTTTCGATCCCGCGCTTGGTGTTCCGATAGCCGTAGAGCAGCGCGGGCGTGAGGAAGCCGACGACTACTCCGCCGAAGAGTTTGGCAAAGAGGATCGAGGCGGGGTTGCTCTGCGAGGGGTGGGCGAGGAGTAGGCGGAGGACAAGCGCTGGGTGGGTGATCAGCGGGAAGGAGAGGAGGTTGGCGACTGCCTCGAGGAGGAAGGCGGTGCGGACGGTAGAGCCGTTGTGGATCGGATCGAGCTTGACCATGGTGTGTAGAGGGGATGAAGTCGATACGCGTGATCTGTGGAGAGGCTGCAGACAAACAGGTCAAAGATACAGGTCGAACAAAACATGCTCATCGGACCACTCGCAGTTAACGTCGCGATCGAGTGGCTGACATCATCGCCGCGATTGTCCTTTTACGTCACGTCCATGCATGCATGTAAGGCTATGTATCTGTTGCTCATATGTGCGCTCGTGCATCAGATCGACTTGACCCCGATGACCGGATTGCCCACAGCCAACACCGTGCCTGTCAACGTCAAAGACAAGACGGCAGGCGTCACAAGCGTCATGAGCGAGACCATCTTGGCGAGGTTGCCCGAGCTCGTCACCGGGATGAAGCTCGGGAAGAGGTTGTATATCGTCCTGTCTACCGGGTCCACACTTTCCACGGCGTCCGTGCCGTGCGTCGCCTTGCCATTCGCGCTCGTGCTCGTGGTCGCGTTCAGCGCCGCAAAGAGCGACTTGGCCGTGACGAGCGTGACGGGCAGGGCGTAACAACCCACAACAATTGCTCCGATCTTCCATCCCACGCCGACGTACCCCGCCGTTGCCGCATCGACGTCCGAGCCCGCCACGCGCAGGACCATGCCCTCGTGCGCCTTGAGCTGGCGGAAGACGAGGTACGTGAACACGCCACAGAGCGCATTTAGCACGAGGTACAGCCTCGACGCGATCGCCGCGCCGACCTGGACGCAGAACGTGTTCTTCCCGCCTGTGCGGTCCACGTCGATATCGTGGATGTGCATGATGAGGATGCGTGCCTGCTCGAAGCAGTAGAACGACGCGAACAGCGTCCATACCTGCTTGTCGATCGCGAAGCGGGCCTCGGGCGAGGCGGTCGTGGGGTGAGCCGGATCAGGTGCGGCCAGCGGCGAGAGCAGGTCATACAGCGTGATCGACGAGGCGTGCGTGGCCGAGTAGTGGCCCATCAGGCCGAAGAGGAACGATACCGGCGAGAGCAGCAGAGCAGAGACGAGCTCGCCGAAGCCGCGGTAGTGCAGCCGGAGGGGCGGCCCGACGTACCCCTGCGAGAGGACGGTGCACACCAGCCCGATCACCAGCGCCATACCGCGGAACGGCGTGTCTCCAAGTCCGGCGCGCGTGGAGGTGAACTGCAAGGTGTTCCGCGAGGCGTACATGAGCGTGACCAGCGCGCCTTGGACAAAGGTAGCCAGTAGGAGCGCGGTGTAGGGCGGGAATGTGCCATCGTGGATGATCCGCGTCGTCGAACCCATCATCTTCTCGCTGAGCTTGTCATGCGAGCTTTCCGCCTTGGTCGGGTCGAGTTCTCCATCCCTCGCCAGCCTCTCCAATCGGTCCCGCTCGCGCACCTCGGACTGGATCGTAGCGACCATGCCTGGCCGGTCGAGGTTGTAGTCAAAGTACTCGTTCCCTACGGTCAGCCCGAGTCGGTGCAAGATGAGTCCGAGGACCACTCACCATAGTTGATCGAGATGTTCGTGCCCCACACCACCAGCATACACTGCACCGTCGCCCACCAGTCAAAGTACAGGAATGGCCCTTGTCCGCTGGGGTCCGGGCACGTGAAGATCTGGGACGAGACGAGGCATCCGAACAGGCACCACAGCGGCACTTCCGTCGCAAAAGGGATGCGGCCGAGCGCGACAAGCGCTCTCACCCTCCCGCCAAAGTCGAGCTGTTGCGGGTCGTACATTGTGGAAAGATAGTTGTGAATGCCCCGGAAGTGACGGTCAATTGTATTGCGCGCATGGTCTGCATCGTGATGGTCTTCGTCCTGATGCGCATCCAGGACATAATCGGACTAGACGCAGTGCGAGATATGTAGTAGTGGATGACATGATTGATGACAGTATGACAGTATATCGACCTGAACATCGACGTAAAGGCGCTAGACCCCGACGAATCGATTCCAGCGACGCCATGACGTACTCGCCTTGTTTGTCCTTGGCGACAGGCACCCCGGATGCGTCGGATTCCAGCGCAACTATTCCAAGATCAATGACGGCAGCCAGCCGGCGTCTCCATGCCTTAGCTCTTAGCTCTTGCATGTGTTTTGCATTGCTTGTCGGCCAAAGCCTTGTCGAACTGGACCGAGTATGATAGAAATAATATCTCAATGGTACAACATACGCCGCCGAGTCACAACACGATGACCCCAGTACCTGGATCTCGGCCTACATGGCAACCTCAATGCCTCTTCCCGTCCAGATGAAGATCCCCCATGACGTGCTTTGCGATCCTCTCCAGTCGGTGCTCGAGCGACTCGAGCCGGCTCTCTGGTATCGCCAGATGCGGTCCGGGATCCGGACACGTCGCCGGCGCAGCATACAGCGACCGGTACAGCGTCATTGCCAGTAACAACGCGCACAACGCTGTGATGGCCAACATCACCGGGTTCTCTCCAATCTCGCTCGCATGGTTCAACCAAGACTTGCCGTCCGTCTTTGTCGTCTCGTCTGCAGCAATTTCGAAGCCGTCGTCGTCGTCGTCGTCGTCGTCGTCGTCCACCTGGTCCTCGTCCTCATCGACACCGGCACTCTCATCCGCGCCTTCCGGTCCCTTCGCGCCATGCGAGTGATGAGAGTGCCCCTTGCGATGCACGACCGGCACATCCTCGTTCGCAGCCACCTCCTTCCCATCGTGCCGGACCGCTTTGGGCTTGCCAAACTCATCCGGGTGGTCCTTAATCCACTGCCGAATCTTGACCATGAGTTTCTGGTGGTACTCCTTCTGCCCCTTGATCACCGCCGGCCCGATCTTTCCCTTGAGCCATGACGACGCGATCCAATCGCACTGCGTTGTACAGTATATGCGCGTCGCGGGCCGGCCCTTGATGTCATCGTGGGTGAGACACGTCCGCGTATGAATGACGAAGCTGGCATGAGCACGCGTCGCACGAACACACAGGAGCTGCCCTCAGCTCACCTCTTGCCGGAAGGCACGTCCGGAGTCCGCGATTCCGACATGATCTCGTACGCCGTCTCCGGGTCCGCTTGTAGCACCCGCTCCACACCTATGCTCGCCGATTTGGACGGGCCGATCGGTATGTTCTATATCGTCAGTGATAACCACAGTGGCTGCGTCACCAAACGTACCATGTGCATCACTGAGTTGAGCTCACGCTTCTTCACGCCGCCCTCCTCATCCTGCCAGTCGCTGATCTTGACATCTGCCATCAGCCATCGTGCCCGCGCAACAGCACGTCGCAACCACTCGCCCGTCAACTTCTGGTCCTTCTCGTAGAACTCCTGCGTGAACTCGGGCGTCTGGTAGATCAATTGGTACAGTTTCTCTGGCGTGAGCGGGATTTTGGCGTCGAGCGCGAGCTCCTTGAGGTGTTCGCCAGTACATTCCGTGTGCTTGACCTTTTGCTGCGATTCAGGTGCCCCGTGGGATCCGGCCGCATCGGCTTCGGTTGGTAAAGCCTTGGCAGCTTTCTCGGAGCTGTCATCGTCGTCCTCGGTGGTGTCCTCTAGGCCCGTTCCAGGGCTCACATCCTCCTCTTCGGTCATCGCCGGGTCCTCGGCCAGGTGCTCCATCATGTCGTTGTACCTCTCCGGTGCCTCGATCCGCCAACAGTTCACCACACTCTCGTACATTGCCTCCCTGTCCCCTAGGCTACCATAGCTCGCCACGCCGTTGGCGATATCCCCAGTCCCGCTCGTCTCCTTCGTCTCCTTCGTCCCATTGGTCCCGCTCGCCCCGTTGTCCACGCCAGCCGCACTGGTCGCAGTTGCCGCGGGCGACTGCTTTGCGGGCGTCGAAGGAGACGTGGACGTGCTCCCGCTTCGCTCCCTACTCGCCGACCCGTCATCCACGCACACGTATATCGCATTCTTGATCCACTTTGCCGTCGTGCCCTTCTTCACCGACTTGACATTCTTCAACCGGTGTATCCGCTCCGTCCGGAACCCGAGAATATTCGACCGGAAACACAAGTGCGACGCAGTGAGGTACAGCCGCCCGTGGATGAGCACCTTGCCCTGGTAATCTGCGCTCTGCGTAGCCAGCACCGTCAAGTCGACGTCGTCGACGCTGTACTCGGCGTTGAGCTTGTCCGCAAAGTACTTCTCGAACTCGTCCTGCCGCTTCTGGGAGACGGTTGCGCCGCTGATGGAGGTGACGCTGCTGGAGGCTGTGACGGACGAAGCGCTTCGATTCCGGTTGGCGGGTAACGTGCTGGTGGATCCGTTGGGGCTGAGCGAGGCAGTCGATGCGGAGAAGGGGGTGGTAAGACTCGACGTGGAAGGGTTGGTGCCCGCAGCGTAGCGGACTGATGGGGTCGCAGGGGACGCTTTGTTGCTGAGCTCCTCGGGAGTTCCCTCGAAGAACCGGGTCTCGACGGCCATGTTGGGAGAAAGAGCTGACGGCAGTGACTTTCACGGGTGCCGGCGATGGTCAATGAGCTGTTCGAAACGAGGTCGAGTTCGACGCCAAGCGAGAGCCAAGGCGGATATCCACGTTGAGGCGGTACCACTCAGGTCCAAGAGTCAAGCGATGTGGTCGCGGTATGGTACGATGTGACGAGGGACGATGAGAGGCGATAATGGCGATGATGCCTTGGAGCCAGAGTATTCAAGCGATTCGTTCCCTCTACTACTATGTGAGCTGGGATGTGTCAAGATGTCAACCCAGAAATGATTGCCTGTCAGAAAGAGACAGACGCTGACCCTCGTCATAGAGAGCCGGATCCATCGGCCAGTGACGACGATACGGGTCATAGGTGACGTCACGTGACAAAGGCGGACATGGCCGCCTCGGCTATCACCAGGGTCTAGGGATCGGTGCAGCGTCAGTACTGCCATGATTCCTCCTTCCACCCATTCTCCCCCCCCATGATATGCATAGCGCAACATGCCACCTCTGCCTACAGGATAGCTTGCGCATTGGGCGGACTGGCTATTCCACCCGGAACATACAGCGGCATACTCGTCAACAGGAACGTCCACCGCGATAGCCGGGCACACTGTTTCGCCAATTCCTCTAGATCAAACATCTCGCCCAGTATCATCCCCCACCCGGCTAGTCCCACTTCGTGCAAGAGTAGACGACCTGGTCTCTTGGCAGACTCAACCGCGGGACTACAGATCAGCCTCGGCCCCAACCCTTTCACCTCGACACCGTGACTCACCAATCAGCGGCTATCGCAGCAAAGCCCGAGTCCCAGAGCCATTTCAGCATTTCCGTGTCCATCTTGATCCCCGTACTCTGCCGAACCGTCCTCGCACCGAGCTTCGCGAGCTCCTCATCGCTTAGACGGGTATATGCCTCGGCGTACCCTGTACGAACCAGCACAATGTCGCCCGGGGCCACCTTGATGCCCTGAGATTGCACACACGCCAGGAGGATTCCGATGGGGACCGCCGAGTCTGCGGTGAACGGGTCGGTGGGAGGGAGTCCGTTCTGTTCCAAGTAGCGCGGGACGTCGAGCAGATGTGCACACGAGGTCACACCCCGCTCGCAGAGATCTGCCAGTCAGCTGTGGACACAGGCCAGGTATCCCGCACGAGGATGACAAGCTGCCCTCGCTTCAACTCACTCTGCGTTCCGTTACGGGTTGAGGTTGGATCTGTTGCCTCCTCGTATGTCTGACCATTGTAGAATCTGTACATGAGCTTTGGTCTCTCCCGTTGACCCGGTCTGGCTTACCGATGCTCGCCAGGTGCCGGGAAATCCTGCGCGGGGAAATGGCGGAGACCATCCCATTGTGTCGATGCCTGGGTGTTGAAGGAGACATGATCGTCGACGCAGTTGCCGCGCGCGTTACTGCCATCGGCGCTTCTCTAAGACAGTACCAAATAACGCCAACTCACATCGTATGCTCGAGGCCTTTTCGAGCGGGATGTATGCCTTTGAGGCTCAACGGCAGGCTGGTCATCAGCGCTACCCATACTTGTCGCGATCTCACGGCGGTGAACCCTGACGCCAACTCACTTCAAGTTGACCACAAGGCCCTCTCGGATCGTCGCGACGCCTCGCTTGACAGCTTCGGGAGTGATGAGGTTCAGACGGCCTCGCTCGTCGTCCTTGCCGTACAGTCCCCACGCGTTAAGCTCGGGCCCATTCGGGTCCAGCGGGAGGTCTTCGAACGCGGGCAGAGTCATTCTGAAGGCTTATTCGGTCAAGCACAACAGCAGCACAGGTAGACGGTCAAACACCAGACCTGGCGTCAGGCATATCGGCCAACGCCAATGATCATGGTTGACCCGGCGAAACCGGCGGTCCGGAATCCAAGAGAGCATAGCATGCATCGGCTACTGGTGGAATAGTCGAGCGCCGACAGCGGGATTCAACACCGCACTGGTTCCACCGGTCGGCTTGACCCGATACCGAATGCACTTCCTCCTCTATGTCCTGGGTCTCGTCCTCCCTCTCGCACCCCACGGGCATCAACAGCGATGCCAGTCGGTGCCGCTCGGCTGATTGCCCAATGCGCACTTTCCCCGCGTTTGCTTGGCGATGCATGCGTATAGAAAATACGGACACATGCCGATTCAGTACGCACAATGCCCCGCACGGCATTGCGCGCGCTCTTCGGCCCCGCTCGATCGGCTCAACATCCCGTTATAGCATGCCTCCGCACATGGCTGGAATCCTCTAGGTTCGAACCCATCCTACATAAGCCCCCGCACGGCCCCAATTTGGACCCCAACCACCTCCTTTCCCCTCGCCCAATATGTCCCACGCCATCACGGCTGACCAGCCCACCCCGCTCGACGAGAAGCACCAAGACATCACCCACCTTGAGAGCGATACGAAAGGTCCGGATGGCATCGACAACGACCGCGATATCGTCGACAGCGGACCATCGTACACAGAGAAGGAAAGCAAGCGCGTACGACTCAAGCTCGATGCGATCCTTCTCCCGGTGCTGTGTTTCCTCAACCTGTGCTCTTTCCTCGACAAGAGTAACATCGGTAACGCCAATGTCGCGGGCATGTCCAAAGACCTCAAGTTCAGCACGGCGCAATTCAACTTCCTCCTGACGATCTTCTATGTCGTCTACACCCTGTCGCAGTGGGAGTTCATCCTGCTCAAGTGAGCTCTGGTCAGACGCCGGCTTGGTTCACATCGCTGACCCGGCAGGTACATCTCGCCCAAGTACTGGCTGACCTTTGTGGTGACTGGTTGGGGAGTGGCCTCCCTCTGCCAGGGTGTCACGAAGAACTACGGCGGTATGCTCGCCTGTGTGAGTGAAGCTCCGTCTGTTTCAGGAGCCGACGCTCATGGCTTAGCGAATCGTCATTGCGGCTCTCGAGGCCGGCGGTGGACCCGCGATCTCGTTCTACCTCTCGATGGTGTACCCGCGAGCTGAGTACGGTCTGCGATGGACGATCTTCCAGTGCACCTCGTGCCTTGCCAACACCTTTGCCGGGTGAGTCTGACTGATATCTCCTGCAGCGCCGGCATGCCGCTGACACTTTCAGAGCGATGGCCTACGGCCTCGTCCAGGCCAAGACTTCCTTGCACCCCTGGCGACTGGTCTTTATCGTCGAGTCGGTCGTAAGTCCCACTCGAGCCCGATTCATGAGCACGTGCTGATACAACCAGCCCACCTTCCTGTCCGCCATCCTTCTGCTCATCTTCATCCCGACCGGCCCGGGACGCTTCATCTTCCTCTCCAAGCGACAAAACGAGATCGCCGTGGAGCGACACGCCCGCGGTACCGTTTCGTCTTCAGGTCACGGCTTCAACTGGCGCGAGCTCCTCGGCGCCTTCAAGGACCCCTGGACATGGATGATCGGACTTATCCACTTCTTCGGTGGAGCCGCGTTCAACTCGTACGCTGCTTCCCGCCCCGTGTTGCCCAGAGTACTCACCCGCAGTCTCGGCGTCTTCCTCACTGCCATCATCCGGGACATGGGCTACACCTCGATCGCGGCTCAGGGCCTCGGAGCGCCGGCGTGGATGGCTGCCTATGTCGTCGCCATCACCTGCGGATACTTCTCGGACCGCTGGTCCGTCCGCGGCTGGTTCATCGCGGCCGGGCAGCTCGTCGGCGCCGTGGGCTACCTCGTCATCGCTTTCGCGGGTCCTATTGGCGTCCGATACTTTGCTGTCTACATCACCGTCTGCGGCGTGTACATGGCCCAGCCTCTGATGTGAGTGCCCTCCTACCTTCCAAGCATCGTCCCTGACGGCAGGTTCTCGTGGTGCGCCGCCAACGGCGAGACCGACTCGAAGCGCGCCGCCTCGCTGCTCCTCTTCCTGATCACGGGCCAGTGCGGATCGATCATGGGCTCCAACGTGTACAACTCGCCCCCGCGAAACATCATGGGCAACTCGATCTGCGCCGCCGGACTCTTCATCAACGTCTTCCTCAGCATCGGCAGCATCTACTACCTCAAGTACCGCAACAGGAAGAAGGACGAGCTGTACGGCCCGGCCCCTGCCAACGCTATCATGACCGCGACCGAGGACGGGTCGGTCCACCCCCACTGGCGCTTCGTGATGTAAAGCGGTCGAATAGTCACTCTTATTGGACTGAGAGAGGGAAGAATAGGATTTGTATCCGGTACTTGTGACTTTTCTGCCGTCGGGCGGCTTTGCAAGGTTCAGTAGGGTCTCGCTTGCCAGACTACCTATGCAATATCATTTCAGAAGGCTATGCGGTCGGACTGCAAAGAGAGCATGTGTGAAGCTGAGGATGCAAGTCGAGCGGCACGTTGCGCAGGCGAGTGGGGTCCAAGCCCAGCGGACTACACTTGCTCAGCTATCATAACCGACCATCAGTCCGACACCGACTTGGGCAACATGACAAGAGGGGCAACTCCTCCCGATCCCGTACCTTGAGCACCCGCGTGTTGTCTGAGTCAAAACAACCGGCGACCACAGAGCAACCGCACCACTGGCTCCAAGCCTCCTATCCGAGCAAGAGATGCAGCCGCATGCGGTCGAGCCCTCATACGTACATGAGGCGTGTCCCCGCGGGGCGAGCGAACGTTCATTGGTTGCGTGGCTCCTTTATGGTTGGCTTCTTGGGGGCTGGTCGAAGTCTCCGCCCGCTGCGCCATTGCTGCAGGTCATCCTTCCCAGTTTCCGTCCTATTCCATCCGCATGCCCAAGCGCAAGATGTGGAGGCAGTGAACGGTAAGAGGAGCCACGCCGGACAAGCCCGTGGAGCACCCGGACAATCTCCCCGCTAGAACGCGCCGTTCAACACCGAACCCCGCACCCGAGTATCGACCCGCCGGAAATGGCGACGGCATTACAGCGATGCGGGGGAGCAGCGCACCGTAGCCCTCTTGTTGATGCTCGCAAATAGACTGACTGCATGGTCACGGGTCCGTGGTGGTGCGGCGCGCAGGCGTGCTTGGGGTACGTACACAGTCGGACTTAGCAGGCGGCCACCGTAATTGAGTCGGCCTATAAACGCCGGCCTGATCATTCGGGACCTCAGAAACCAGCGTCGAGCAGAAACAGCGTCTCTCTAGATCTCTTCCTGCTCCGTGTGCACAACTCGCAAGATGGCTACTACAATCGACGTGAAGATGGACGCGGTCGACCATATGGAGGATGTGCAAGGTGCCAAGCCATCCGCCCTTGGGTGAGTCTCGCGAAGATAGCGTCAATCGGCCACCCGGACTGATGCGATAGGATGCAGCACGACCAGCTTTCGCCCGAAGAAGAGAAGCGCATGATCCGCCGAATGGACTGGATTCTCTTACCTCTGATGGGTGAGCATAGTCGTGTCGTCTTCTGAAGCCGCTCGTGACAGCCAGCCGCGGGCACCGGACTGCAGCTCGTCGACAAAAGCGCGCTCGGCAGCGCCGCCACATTGACGATCAAGGAAGACCTGGGTTTGACGGGACAGGAATATTCCTGGGCCGTCAGTATCTACTGTGAGTCATCCCAAGACGGCTGAGACCTACTCTCGCACACTCGCTGACTGCAGACTTTGGACTCCTGCTCGGTACCTGTAAGGCATTTGAGTGCAAACGCCAAGGAGTTGACTCACGTCAGATCCTGCCACGTTGTTGATGCAGCGATACCACACGGGTAAAGTCATCGCTATTGCATTTGTGCTTTGGGGCGGAGTCATGCTCGGCACTGCTGGAGTCCACAACTTTGCGGCACTCGGGGCGCTGCGCTTCCTGCTTGGGATGTTCGAAGCCGCGATGGCACCCGGCTTCACCATGATCACCTCTCGGTTCTACACGCAGACGGAACAGCCTCTCAGGTTCTCCCTTTGGACGCTCGCGAACACCATCTTCCCTATTCCGTTCTTGGTGGTATTCTTCGGACTGGGTCAGCTCTCGCATCACCCGCTTGACCCGTGGAGGTGGATCTTCATCCTCCTGGGAGCCATCACCGTTGTGGTCGGTGTCCTCGTCTGGTTCTTCTTGCCGAGCTCTCCGGCCGATGCTTGGTGGCTGACGCCCGCGCAACGGGAGTACAACACTGTCCGTGTCGCGAGGTCGCAGACTGGAGTCCGGTATGTGCCCATTCAGTTTCACAGTTAGACTCGTGGTGGAGCGCGACGCTGATTTGCAGAGATGCAGTGTTCAGGCGATACCAGGCCTTCGAAGCGCTCACCGACATCAAGGTCATCCTGTGAGTCGTCAGGCATATCGATTATCGGAAACGGGGGCCTGACCCCAGGGCTTGCGCTTTGTTGGTGTTCCAGCAGAGCGGCGTCTCGCTCCAAACAAACTTCTCCGGCCTCATCATCAAAGGCTTCGGCTTCTCGGGGCTCAAGTCTCTTCTGCTCCAGATTCCGGGCTGGGCAGTCGCCTCGATCTGCGTCATCACTACCGGGTATTCGGTCACGCACGTAGCTGGACTGCGGCACGCCAAAACGGTCCGTCTTTCTCTCTCAGGTGGACACCCAAGCTGAGAGCAGCTCATCCTGGCCGGCTTTGCCTCGATCTCTCTCGCGTGCATTGCGGTTCTGTACGCCAACCCACCCACCAAACATAACAAGGCAGCATCGCTCGTCGTCCTCAGTCTCTTCAACTGCAACGGAGTTGGCTGTGAGTGTCAATCAATTTGCGCCACAACGCGATGCTCATCCGTAGATCCGATCATCTTGTCCATAGTCGGTCAGAACTTTGTCGGCTCGACCAAGAAACAGACCGTACTAAGTATGGTCTTCATCAGCTGTCAGTCACCGTGAGGCCTGCAATAGGAGACACCTCACTCATGCACAGACTGCGTCGTCAACATCGCCGTGCCACAGGCATTCCACAAGGCACCATACAAGCACGGGCTTGTCACTGTGCTGGGGCTGATGGTCGCCTACGTGGTGACCAACATTGTGCTCTTCACGATTGGCCGAATCGAGAATGCCAGGCGAAATGCGCTTGTCAACGAGGACAGCGAGCCGGACGTGCAGAACAGCGATGAGATCCAGGACGAGACGGATAAGCGCAACCCTCGGTTCAGGTACGCGTTCTAGGCCTCACAAAGTGCCCGGACAGCGACAGAGGGGTGCATATGGAGTAGGATAGGGTAGCGGTATGCATGCTTGGACCACATGGCGGGGAATTCGGGTGACCCTGCTCGTTCAGAGCGAGGACATGTGCTGCCCCATCGGAGAACCGGGATCGCAAATCCACAGCTGCTGCAGTCGAGAAACTATGCATGCATATAGCATTGCTCGTTGCTGTCAATTCAAACAGCCGGTAGTGCCCCGGGTCGGAGTGCGACCTGCTTGAGCTCTTCGGTGTGCATAGGTTGCTTTTCGAGCAGGCCTCGAAGTAGCCACACAGCGGCCGAACCGCCTCGAAGCCGTTGACGGCCGCACGGCGCTGCCCCGCTGTGTTCAGTTTCCCTCCAACCGGGGTATCCACTCCGCCATGGTAGCGCGGAAGCCTCGCCGTAGTGTGCTGCGAAGCGAGCAGTCGCAAAGACGGGCCGCGGACCCGATGTCAGGAAGGAGCGGCCTTGAATACCGCGATCGGGGAACACCGAGCCGGTAAGGACATAGGACAGTCTCAGCGGATATCTTCATTCATATAACATCATGTGAAGCACGGCAAGCGCGGTCACCCCTCTCAGCGCGACCCCTACTCCCCACTCACCACCTCTTCACAAGATACATACAATGGCCCACTCTGCTCAGAACGGCTCGACCTCGAACGGCATCAGCGCCGCGGCGCGCAAAGCCGGTATCCCCAACCCCGTCAAAGACCGCACGGCAGCCGGTATCTTGACGCATGCGTTCTCGATCAAGATGTTCGACAACATCGAGGTGGTGCACTTTGCCGCGGCGGCGGGGTACGATGCGGTTCTGATCGACCTGGAGCACGGCACGCTGGATCTGGGCAAGGCTTCGCAGCTGAGCGTGGCGGCTCTGCAGGTCGGGTAAGTCCGCCCACACGCACGGCTGGCGCTCTGTGGCTTGCACTGACTTCCAGGCTCACGCCCATCGTGCGTGTTCCGCAGAATTCGTCCGAGTGGATCTCGAAGGCCTTGGACGGAGGGGCGCAGGCAGTTATTGTCCCCCACGTGAAGAGCGCGAAGGAGGCGGCAAAGGTCGTCCAGTACGCCAAGTTCACGCCGATCGGAGAGCGCAGCGCAACGAGCGGCATGCCACTTTTACGCTACGCCAGCATACCGGCGAGGGAGGCGAATGTCATCGCCAACGAGCTCACCACGGTCATCTGCATGATTGAGACACAAGGAGCGGTGGACGATGTCGAGTGGGTGTCTTGTGAAGCAAGCGGGAGTCAGGCTGACACCCAGCTCGATAGCAGACGTGCCGGGCGTGGACATGCTTCTTATTGGATCGGCAGACCTGACGGCGGAGTAAGTTTGACCCATACAGCGCTTCGATGCAGAACGCGGACCTGACGGCAGCATGGGCATTCCTGGAGAGTTTGACCACCCCAGGTTGACCGACGCCTATGCAAAGGTATCGGCAGCGGCCAAGCGGGTCAGCGTGAACGGGCGTTTTGTGTCGGTTGGAGCGGGTGGCATCAAGTGAGTCGCAGCTGTGGGCAGCAACGCGTGCTCGGCTGACCAGACAGCGGCCGACCCGACCTGATTGAGAAGCTTGCAACGACGCACGACAACCTGCGGTTCGCCATGTCGGGAGCCGACAGCGGGCTGCTGCTGGGAGCGATGCGCAAGGCGTTCAAGGAGAGCCAGGGGATCACAGAACGAGTGGGCAAAGCCGGAAGCGCCGCCAATGGTCAATAGGAGATTCCTCGGATATGACCGTATGACCGGGCACGAGGACTCTGATGAGCGGCGTTGAATGCCGATGCTATTCTCAACGTCCCCCATGCATCATCCTGTACTGTACTCTTCGCTTGCTGCTGTTCCACCTTGGCTCGTGCTGGAGCATGTCATACAGGCACACCGCATCCATCTGTAGCTAAGACCCTCATCTTTCCAACAAATACGGTAACAAGCGAACCGATACAATCCCGATATCCCAACCTCGATGCTCCCCGCGTCCAGCAGCTCCAACGACGTGACCTTAGGTGGGAGCAGCTCGAATTCGACCGCGGCCGGTACCTCTGGAGGCAAGTACGGGGCCGCATGCGTGGGCTGCCGGAAACGCAAACAGCGATGCGATGCAAAGATTCCGGCGTGCTCGCGGTGTCAACGGATGAAGGAGAACTGTGTGTATGAAAGGTGGGTGGAGGGTGGACGTCTCGCGCATCTTTTAGCGGACCCAAGCCTGTCGTGTGTCCGACAGGTAGGACACAGTGCTGACAATGCAGTAGCGTGCGGACGCAGCTGTCCACGCATGTGGTCCCGACTATCAAGGAGACGTACCGCTTCTTGCGCTCTCTCGCCGCGCTCGATTCGAACGATACCTCGCTGGACGTCCCGCAGCTAGTGCGAGACTTTTTGAGCCGGACAGACGTACCGAGCTTCGTCGACGAGACGTCGCCGCGGTCTCGGCAGCAACAAGAACAGGATGACGGCTCGGGCGGGACGAATCAGCCCGTGGATGCTACCGGCGGCGACGACGTGGGAAGCAGCAGCCGGGCGGGCAAGCAGAGTGCCGATCGAGCAACCGTGTTCCGACGAGAAACCGAGTACCACGAAAGATCGGAGCGGCAGCTGGAGCGGTCTCAGGTTCAGTCGAGAGACAACGAGGAGCTGGGCGAGGCAGAAGTGGACGAACTGTTGATGCACATGAGTCTCGCGGACGATGGACAGGTGAGCGCACTAGTAGCCGTTCCAGCTCGCGACGGAGACCTGACGGCAGAATGCCCACTTCGGCGTCACCTCATTCGTGTGGCAGACACCGTCGGCGGCTGTAGTAGAGAAGCTGCAAGCGCGGGCATCGAAGAAGGCAGATCACTCAGCTATGCGGGGCTCAAACTCGGCGGAGATTGCAAGAATGGAAGAGCATGATGGCTGGACATCGGTCATTAGTCCGCCACGGGAGACCATGCAGGGTGTGTGGGCGACAGAGGACGTCGTATACTCGGGCGAAGAGGAGATCGAGATGGGCGTGCTGAAAGCGAACTCGGGCATGCTGGATAGCTGGATGGCGCGTGAGTGTCGAGCGTGTGGGGATTTGAGTGCGCTCAAGGCTGACTGCTAGTCGCGTATCACAAGCTTCAGCTCGACAACGGGGAAGCACAGGCAGAGATCATGATGCACTTGCTCAAGGTGAGCGGCACGAGCAATTCACGACCTGACATGGAGAGGCTGACTACTGTAGACTTACTGCTGTTGGGGTAAGCGGAACTCGGCCACGAAGGAAACCACATACTCACTGCACAGTCAACCCACATCACTGCGTGCTATATCCTCCTGTGTTCTACCGTGAGTACTCCTGAACACCCACCACTGTGTACAGCTCTGATTTGTAGGGGATATGGGCCTTGGTGGGCAGTACTTCAACCACTTCCTGCTCAACGTCATCTGCGCAACGGTACGTTTCTCGCTGTAGCAAGACTGTGCTAGCTGATTTCGCAGGCCACACGGTACTCCGACGTCCATTTACAAGCAGACAATGGGGACGGGACCAGGACGCCAGCTCTCAACTCCGGCGCCGAGTTCCTGGCCAAAGCCAAGTTCCTGCTTGCTGCGGAGATGGACAAGGTGAGGCTTGCTCGTCCTCGCGGCACTTTCAATCACTCACTCTCCAGCCATCGAGCATACCAACGATACAAGGGCTGATCATTCTCGGCGTAGGCGAGTGTTCGAAGGGAAATCTGTCGCAGGGCTGGCAGTACACTGGGTGAGCATACCTCGCCTTTCGATGATATAACAACTGATCTCAGAATGGCATTCCGTGCTATGCGGTAAGCACAATGAAGGCGAGGGTATCGTTGTAGTTGACCCGCAGAGACCTCGGGATTCATCTCGACTGTAATCGGCTACCCATCTTCGGATTCGGAACCCTCAGTGCTGAAGATCGGGAGCTGAGACGGCGATTGTTTTGGTCCGCGTTTACCTGGGACAAGGTGGGCGATTGCCATACGACCCGTGATAGATTGCTGACGCCAACAGATCATCAGCTTGGCGCTGGGGCGCACCCCGACCTTCAATGCGTGGCAGAATGTGTCCCCAGGGATGATAGGTGCGCCGCTTCGAGCGCAGACTTGCTGTGTAACTGATGTCCAGTTGACGACACGGAGGACGACAACGAGTGGATCCCGCACTTTGGTGATCAAAATTCAATGCTCCAGATGATGTCTTATCCGGTCCAGAAGTCGTACATCACATCAAATACACGCCATTTCATCAAGGTGCGCAGGAAGGGGATGCTCCAGACTGCGCTGATGGCTAGCTGTGCGAGATTGTGCAGAAAATCATCATGCGTCTGTACGATGGCCGCCCGCGCAGACTACGCAATCTGGCCTTTGTCCAGGCTATGAAGGAAAAGCTGGACGAGTGGTTCGCGCTCTTGCCTTCCTATCTCAAGCTCGATGCGACAGGCGGCGGAACTCAATTGCCCGTCTTTTGCCCTCCACCTCACATTTTCTCCACCAAGTGAGTGTCCTATGTCCCTCCCGTCAGTCGACGTACCAAAGCTAACCTGCAGCGCATTGTATCGCGCGGCGTTCATCCTCCTATATCGAACCTTCTTGCCTCATGCCTGGCCAGTCCGGCTTAAGGCCACGCCTGAGATCGCACACGAGGCTTCGGAGACGTGCACGCGCATGTCCGAGGAGCTGCATCACATGTTCTTACTCTACCACAAGACCTTTTCGTCTCGCAATATGACTTACACAACATTATGGTCTATGGTGAGCACCTTTCTCGCTGGCTATGAGACTCGGCTGAGCTGCAGTACTCTGCGGCGACGATCAACGCGCTCGACTTCCAATCGGAGGACCCCCAGATTAGCGCGCAGGCCAGCGCGCGACTGGTCTTCTCTATACATGTGCTGGAACGAGGAAGCCTGCAATGCCCAGGAATCAAAAGGGTGAGTCGGGCGTCTATGCGAGCGAGCGCCTGGCCTTTACTTTGGTGACGATGCCGCGTGACTGACACATAGTCTGTTCAGGTCATCAAGGAGCGATTGCGGACACCGGCTCCTCGGCAGCCTAAACGTCCCCGAGACGACTACGAGGTGCCGACATTCACAGCGAATGCGACTGCGCAAGGATCTCGCCTCTTGACCTCCTCGGATGACAGTCCTCAGCGCCATCAACGACAAACGATCGGTCTCCGATCTGTGGGCAATGAGGCTGGCGATGCCGCAGGGGAAAGCAGCCACGATCCCTTCGAGCACGCACCTGGACCTTTCAACAGCGGCACAAGCGTTGATCAGGCCGGTATTGAGTCTCATGGCCAGCAACAGCCATATGAGCCCATCACGTCCAGTCGGCTCGAGACCTCCAACACGTACGATGACGCCTTACTGGATGGTCTTTTCTCCGGCCTCGATGGGACCGAAGGCCATGCATTCGGAGGGGGAAATGGGAGCGATATCCTGCAATCCATGATGGCCATGCCGTCCGCGAATACAATCTCGCCGCTTACGTGGGGCGAGTGGCCGGCTTCGGGGACTGCATGGCGGTACTAGCGGTGCTTGTTGTAGCCTGTCGCGCTGTTGTATGTACCTTATTTAGTTTAGTGCTTTGTGATATGCAGCGAAACCCGCCCAGCAGGCTATCCGAACTCGTGTGATCTGTGTTTCCCGAGGACGATGGCAGTGATGAATGGCTCGGCGGTACTGTCGAGCTCGCTGATCCACTAAGAACTTGCCTCGGCGGTACTCTTCTCACCCATTCTCCCGGAACAGGCTGTGCCCCGCGGAATCTTCAGATCCGATCGGCTACCTCTAGCTCTGGCTCGGCCTTACTCTTAACCGAACATCCCGCTGCTTTCATCTTCCTCATCTCCCATCATCTTCCTCGGCCCCTTCGGCCGTTATGTAGCCGTCACCTCGCGTATGTTCTTCGGCCCGTCTACTTTGCTGTTGTCACAGACATGTCATGTACCGTGTCTCCGGCGTCGCGATGCGCGACCGGGGTCAAGCGCAAGGCGGTACGGATGTCAGGGGTTCAGAAGCCCAAGCGGGCATGCGATGTTTGTCACGCGAGGAAAGTGAAAGTGAGTCCGAAGGCTCGGTTGGGCGGGCACAGGCACATGCGAAGATGTAAGAGCTACATGCTTACGCTGCAGTGCGATGGTAGCCTGCCCTGCGGTAGATGCAGGAAGTCGGATGGTGACTGTACATATCTCAACCCAATCCGGCCCAAGGGTCCATTGCCCAGGTGCGCTGTCTTGAGACTCCTTCCTCATCATACCTCTGTAACTCTACAGGGGAGACAAGGGTATCAGCATAAAGCGGCAACGGATCGGTCAAGCCGACTCCTGTCCGGGATGGAGTGCAATACCTCCCAATACGACAAATGGGGTTGACATACCGTCTTGGCAGACCCAGCTCCCATCTCCACCCCTCTACGGCGGCTACGGCATCTCTCCGACATCACACCTCGCGCCTGACGATGCTGTCGATCCATCTCCGGACGCTGAGGCGCCGAGCGCCCCGGAAAACGAACCGCTAGGTCTTCTAGAGGCGTTCCTTGACAGTTGCGCAGACATCGCCAGCACTGGTCTCACAACCTATCAACCGCCAGCCGCACCGGGTCCAAGCCAAATCAGCGGCCCGCACAATAGTCTCATCCACCTCGCGAATCAGCCCATATCACTCGTCGACGCATCGTTCGCCCTCCCGCCTCGGAGCCCAACGGCCAGCATGTTCCCTATACCGCGCTCGGAAACGCCCACTCTGGCACTATGGCGGTCTCCGGCGCATGTCGAGGATATCTCCCCGCTCCTCACTCTCACCTTGGACAACTTGATCAAACCGCAGCTCGAGATATTCTTCGACCGGATATACCCAATGATCCCAATCTACAGCTCACGGGAGATATTCGCTAGGCTGCAGAATCCAGCATATCTGCGGAACGAGACGTTTGTGTCGATGATCCTCTCGATGGCGGCGTTGTCGCTCATACACCCGCTGCATCGGCACGAGGTCTCGCAGCGACATACGAGAGCAAAGCAGGCCAAACTCCTCATGGATGAGGCGTGTATGTTGCGGGCGCGTTGGGACCATGGATGCCTCCCAACTGTAGAGGGCATCTTGACGAGCTTTTGCATGTTCGGAACACTCTTTGAATTGGGACAGCCGGCAGGGGCCAGGATGAGACTGAAAGAGGCGGTGGCTATGGGAGAGGCAATGAGGCTGGACAACGTCGGAGCGTATGTGAACTTGCCAGCGCACGAGGCGCATCGGCGGCATAAGCTGTTCTGGATGCTGGCTGTGACCGAGAGGTGAGTAGTTGAAGTTGAGCACGTAGACGGAAGGCTCACCCACAGAGCGTATGCGCTGCAACGTTCTGGCAACCTCGTCTTCGGAGGGCACATCCCATCCTTCCCTTCCACCACCGAAGACGCGACCGACACGTCCGGAAATCATATACGCCTACTGGCCAAGGTCTTCTCCTACGTCAACCAAGACATTGTACACTGTTGGAACAGCGCTCCAGCTGCGACCGCGCCAGCGCTGCTCACCAAAGAAACCGTCGTGCGCGCCCTCTCTGAGCTATCCGGCTCAGCCAACAAGGTATTCGGTGACGATGCCGCCCTCCACTCCCTGTCAGAAGCGCAGAAAGCCGATCTCCTCATCACCTGGCAATGGCTCCGGAACCGAATCTGGAAGTTGGCGCACACGCACGGCCTGACCGCCGAGGGGGTCGAGCCAGAACTCTCGGTCGAGCACATTGTGGAGATCGCGTCGACGTCGATCGCGATATGCCAGAGGCTGTCAATCGCGGCGATGGAGGAACACGGGACGGGCTTTGTCGAGAAGCTATACGACATCGCCTCGATCATTACCGACCTCTTGCAAAGCAACCAGGTGGATCCTAGCGTGTTCGAGCTTGTCCAAGGGGAGAGGTGGACCGGCATGCTGGCGACTTTGACACACTTTGTGAGCTCGCATCGAGCAGGGGTGGATTTCACGGAACAGCTGGCGGGTGCGGCCCGCTTCGCGAGTAATGTTAAGCTGTTGATGGCTCCGAATGCTTCGGTGTAGCGGACAGCCACCCATGCATGTACAATCGTCTATTGATCAATGTATTATGCAGTACACGGTGCACACTATCTCTCTCGACGAGGCTGTCTGCTTTGGCCTCGCGACCGCGCTAGCTCCGATTCTCGATGGCTTGCCAGCTGCTCCGTAAACGTCGCAGTGCTACCTGTACAGTATCGCTCAGTATGGCCTGTACTGGCCATCGCTCCAGTCTTGCGCTGGGAATCCGATATTGAGATGCGGCTGTAGAATGTTGTCCAGCAACGCCTGTGTTTCGCGATCAAGCAACTGAGACTCAGAGCCAAAGTTTGTCCAGTCGTTCAAATCGAATGTTGTGGCTGATGTGTTGCTCCATGCGCCAAACTCGTCCTGGACCGTCTCCGAGGCTGGTGGCATGGCATGAGCGGGTGCCGATTGTAGGTTGCCGCCGAGCTCAAAGTTGGTCGCAGTAAATGCGTTGGCGAAAGGACTGGGCGTCAGCTAGAGTTGCTCACATCGTACATCGCCCACAATACTCACTCGACTGGCAGAATCGGTGTGGCCCCATACGTCGGCATGGACGCCGACCCGCTGACCTGATCCGATAACACAGGCGCCTCCTTCTTCGGTGACTGAGGCACGCTGGCCGTCCCAGACAGACCGTAGTCCGTCCGCAGACCATCCAGTAACAACCTCGCCTGCTCAGCCGCCGGCCAGGACACAGCCATATATCGCAACAGCTTGACACACTCATCCACGTTCGCCGCCGCCTCGACGTGCTTCTTGCTGTTGGATCGAGAGCTGGCGAGGGACAGGAGATGCGTGGTGCCGGCGATGAAGCATACTTGTAGGGCTGTGGGAGGGGAGTAGCGGAGGTCGTGGAATCGGTGCCATATTTGCAGCATCTGGATGACGTGTGAGGCCGCTCGGTCGCATTGCTGTCGTCAGCGTCAGCGTCGCATGGGCGACTGACTCACCTTGACGGCCGAGGCGGCACGATTGGCAGCCGCATTGGGTTCTCCTGGTACGCCGGGCATGCCGTGTAATGGGCGGTAGAAAGGGCGGTGCAGGAGGATGACGAGCCAGGCGTGCGAAAGATGCATCATGAGGATGTGCGGCAGGGCGTTCTTGGGTGAGGCGTAGTTGAGCGCGAGGGATGAGGGCAAGTTCTCGTGCCAGTTGATCAATGCGAGGCTGCCGTCAGCCACCTGCGCGCACGACTTGACACCCACCTGATCTCGCTGATAGCACCTGTCTGGTCTAGATTTGGTATGTCCACTTTGAGACCGTACCTGTCCATCAGCGTTGTGAAGGTTCATGTTGTTTACAAGGTGTTCATGATCCTGTTCCCAATCTGCATCAACTTGACCGTCTCCAGAAACGCCGTGCTCAGCATGGTGGGTTGGGTCTGCAACTCGCTCCATTCCGGAAATTCGAACATGACTTGGTCGAGCGAGCTATCGATGAGGGGCAGCCCGGTCGTATACTCCGGCATGGCGATGGATCGGCCGATATAAGGTGCCCACAACCCTTCCTGCACGACTGCCGTCCAGAATGTGACGTTGCGCTGGATGTCAGACAGCTCATCATCACCACGGGTCGCGTCCACTTACAGCTCTCGCTTGTTCCGGTGTGATCTGCCCTTTCTCCAACAACTTGCCCGAATCGGTGTTCAGACCCACTGAGCATGAGCCACGTCGACTGCAGTCTCCAATTCACTCACAAGCCATGGCACATCGAAGCGCCATCCCGATATACAGCCAGCCAAGATTGTGTTCCGCCCCCAAGCTATGATGGGCCGCAAGATGCGCGAATGCCTGGACCGTCGCGACGGTCGGATTCATCCCTTCCTCGTCTATATAGCTCTTCGCCGCGGATGCAAACAGCCTGCGGGTCGTTCGGTCACGGAGACGCTCATCGTCGCTGTAGCCCAGGGCGATTGACAAGATGGCGTTGTGCAGCATGGGTGAATAGTGGGATGTGCGGAGGAAAGGGGGCTGAGTCGAGGCCGCCATGTCTTGACGGAACAGGATAGGATTGGTACGTAGGCCTGCGGTCAGCGACAAGCTGACTCTGATGTCCGACTACGCACACCATGACGAGTAGAACTTGAAGTATAAATCGATGCAGTGGTCGTGCTCGTACTGAGACAAGGATACGGTCGTCGGGAGGAATCGAGCATAGCCGACTGGGAGATGCGGGGAGGGTAGCGAGGCGGGGTAGATATTCAGTGCGCTGGCTCGCTCGCGAGGGTAACGTCCGAGATGTCGAAATGCCGACGTGGGACCGTGGAGATGAAGGTCTCCGGCTTCACGCTCGACCTGCCGTGAGCGACAATCACACGTTGACACCTACCAGATGATCCAATGTCCAGTCCCTTGGATCGTGTGGGTTATTCTTGACTTCGTCCCGATACGTTTGCTCTTCTTTCGGTGTCGTCTCAGAAACCGCACCACCTTCTCCTTCTCCGGAGCCCGGGTCCACGCCATGCTGGCGGAGCAGCCTCTCTAGATCTTTTACCCTGGTCACGAGCGCTTCCACCTGTCCCCTCGACAGCGGCTTTCGATAGTCTTCCCGTGCTTCCCAATGACATTCATCCTGCCTGTCAGCGAGTCCTTGCTCGGGGCTGGAGTATTGGACACACCTTGTAGACCGCGCAAGTGCCGCACGAAGGCCTCACACCGTCGCACTTGATGCGCCTGTATGATCAGCTTGGCCGATAGGGCTCAGATAGCGGCCACGCACCTTCTCCTGCAATTCTCGCACGCCTTGTTCACGTTGCTTCTACGTTTCTTCGGCCCCGCCGCAGAGGCCGGTGTCGGCGCGCTCGGACCGGCATGCGACATGGATTGTGACATGGGTTGAAGCAGATACAAGTGAGGGTAGTGTTGGGTTGAAGTGACGGCCAATGAATTGGGTCCGATCTCGCTTAAGCCTCGAGCACGATCAGGTCCGGCTGAACGCGGAATGAGGTGTATGGGCTCCGACGCTCAATCAATTAATATTGCTTTGCCCCTCTCGTGTCCCCGCTTTTCCAGGGATACTCAGCGATGCTAAGCGAGCCATGTTGACAGGGTCACGTGCAGATGTACAGCGCGGGCTGGCTGTCCGTCTGGTCGGCCACGAGTCGGATCAGAAGGGACGGAAGCAAGCCGCCAGCTAATGCGTTCCTCATCACACGTTCGGTTTGCCACTTCATGCGAGTGGCGAGTCTCAGCTCCGAGGTCACCATAGGCGGGCTGTAGGGACGCTGAAGAAGGCGAATGGGGCGAAGAGTCCTCCCCAGAGGCACTCGGACACGTTATATCACGTGAGCATGTGCGTTCACAGCCACCTGGATTCGTCGATGTTGCGGCGACGACCAATTGAGTCATCCTCCTCAGATATAACTTGATCAGGCTCATTGGCGGCTGAATCGTATGCCCCCCCCCCCCTTCAAGCAAGCACGAGGGTCGTGATTGTATGTCTTGGTCAGTCCCGTACCGCGTCGCAGTGCCGCTCAGTTTGATTGGCCTTTCCGACCATGACGTGCGTCAAGTCGCTGCTGCCGATTGACAGATTCGTTGTCAAGTATCATGATGTGTGAGGATTCCATATTGTGGCATATGCTCAGAAGCGAGTTTGATCTTCAAACCCGTCGCGCATTGATCCGGGTGAAGGGGGGTGGGGGAGACCAGGCGAAACGAGGAGGCGAGGCGAACATCAGCTCCCCCGGACAGATCAGGTGCGTCTCGATCGTGATTAAAGGACCCCACGACCCGATAATTTGTTTACCCGATGTCATTTGCATGATGTCATTCTACAAGATTACCCTACGACGATAGCCCTCTAATTCTAGCAAGCACCTTTACTGCACTACGCCCGTACTGCCTGCCACGCTACACCGATCCCGAGTTGTCCGCACACGAGAACGGCGAGGTGACAGCGCCCGTCGCGTACGAATTCTTGATGCTGACTGCGGCGGCCCATGTTCCGACCACCATGATGAACAGCCCGGCAACGATCAGGAACATGTTGAGGGCGACCAAGAGCTTGTAGCCGACGGATCGGTCCGTCTTTCGGTGTCGCCAGTTGTCATGGAGCCACATCCATCCGTTGGATGTCATGCACATGAAGGCGCCGAGGAGGGCACCGATGAGGGACGTGAGGTCACCGAAGAAGGGAATGGCTGAGGGTAAGCTTTGAACTCGGAAAGCCCAATCCGAACTCACCCATAGCCAGGATAAAAGAGAGCGCCACACATCCGGCGACAGTAGAGAGCCAGACGGCCCAGTGCGTGAATGAGTGGGAGGTCAAGTGCTCGGAGCCTCGCAGGAACCGGACGAACAGCATCTTAGCGCCGACATGGGTGTAGATCGTGACGGAGACGAACAGACCCGGAAGAGCGATTCCGTAGGCGACCTTCTTGACCATGACACCAGCGGATCCGAGAGCGGGGTTGGCGAGGTACTGTCCGCAGTAGTAGTAGACAACGATGCCGATGGTGAGGTAGGTAGCGATGACAGTTCCCTGGCAGCAGAACAAGGCCTTGTTGTAGTCCCTGGGCTTTCGCATCTCGCCAATAACGTTGAAGAACTGTCATGAGCTTAGGTCAAGACGGTTAACACCGGTCACACTCACAGCGGGCGTTCCGGAGTAGGAGAAGACAACAGTCGAGACAGCGGCCATACCACCCAAGAACGTTCCGTCCGGGTTGAAAGCGGAGATGTTCTTCTCCCAGGGGCCGACCTGAGGCGCAGCCGAAGGACGGTCCTGGATGCCGACAGCGACAGTGATGATCATGATGGCAGCCATGACCGACACAAAGCCGATCCAACCGAGGATGGAGATCTTGTTGAGGGTCTGAATGGAAGCGAGGGCAAAGGTGCCGACCATGGCAATGACAACCCAGACGACGGTGCAAGTCGCGTGAGTCGTGATGGCGTTGAAGGCGATGGAGATGGCGACGAAACCGGAGCCGCTAAGGAAAATCATGAAAAGCGGGTAGGCAATCGAGTAGAGCTCCCGACCCCATTTGCCGGCAAGGACGTAGCCGACACCATCCATACTGTAGACCTCGGGGTGGTTTCGCTTGAACTGCCCGACAACCATGCCCGACCAGGTGGTGAGGACTCCGATGACAACAATGACTGGGTGTGAGCTACATGAACACCCCCGCGACAATGGTTGCACATACTGAGAGCTCCGGGGACACCACCGGTGGCTGACAGGACCGTCGGCATAGCAAGCACACCCAGCGCAATGATCGTCTTCAACATGATGATCGTAGCCTTGATCCTGCCGATCAGCCGAGCTCACTGTCTTCGAGACACAACACTCACCATCCGGCCGACTTGTAGTCGACGTTGCCCTCCTTGTACTCTCCGAAGACGGCATCGTAGTCGTGCGAGTTGATGTCCTTGACATCCACCGGTGCGGTCGACGCGTTGGCCGAATAATCTTTGGGTGCGTCCATCTTCTCGATATCGCTCATGTTTGGTGTCGATAGGTCTAGGTGAGAGAGGGTGATGTAGCCCTGATCATGCAGGACGCGCTAGTACTTATACAGACAGGCTATAGGCAGCATTCCAAGATACCGGAAGCTCGATCTTGAGGTGGTCATAGGAGATAAGCGTGACCTGTGTGCAGCTCGCTCGCTTAGACTAATGACCTACTTTCCGGTCAGACTCCGGGGAGGGACGAACTTGATTTGCCACCGCGTTCTGTGCCCCACACAGGCGTGAAAGCAGAGGCGGCCCGGTCTCCACGAAGCATATCGGACTGGACGTGAGTGCGTACTTCTATGACCCGCCGTGCCTCGATAATGGGCTGACGCTATCCACGGAAAAGGGCAGGAAGCGGGCTGCAGAGATTCCAGTGATTGTGACATCTTCCTTCGGACTAGGCAGACACAAGCCATGGCAAAGATCGGCTCTTTCGTCCATGCTAATTTGGTGGTGAAGAGAGGTGACTTATCACGATCTGTCCCCACTTTGTCGGCTGACCGAGCCATCAGCAGGTGGGGGAGAAGCCGATCAATCAAACAAACACATAGGGGCTGATTGATGGCTCACAAAAGAGTCCGGACGCCCACGCGCGTTCCGTCGCTTCTTATCTCCGCTGATCTTCCATGGTGACCGTGTAGCTGCCGTCTTCCTCGCGTCCGATCCCTGTTCGCGCGCCCCCGGCTGATGTCACATTCTCATTTGCCGATTGGGTCCCGGGCAATGCTCAGCCGATGGCTGCCGACGGACGGTGCCGGCTGACACGGGGCGGTGCATCCGATTGAGAAGCTGTTTCGCGTCTCGGCTCACCGCATCGCGGCGGCCTGCATCGCCGGCGGCAGCACGATCAAAGGAGCTTGATGGCGATAACATGCTTCTCCGATCAATCCGGTATAGTCTCCGTGACCAAGCAGATCTAGACTGGACCTCGACAAAACACGGGCCCAAGACTGCATCTCTACGCGCTGAACTCATGCTACCAGTGATTACAAATACAACCTCTTGTTCGCCTCGTCCACGGCTCTCCGAGCGGACTTGATGTTTTCTACACAACCCGGGAAATCTGAATGCAGACAGAGCGTGAATGGCCTGCCGCTTACGCCAACGTCTACAGGTGTGAAGTCTGCTGCGGGGATCTTGTCCTCCGTTGCCAGCTGTAATGTCGTATCGTAGATGCTCTCCGGCGTCATCTTCCTGCTGCCCGGCACGCCCAACAGCGCGCCCTTGGCGTTGTAGTTGACGTCCACGAATGCTTCTGGCACGAACGGCACGCCGTACTTGGCCGCCTTCGATTCGTGCAGAGTGCCAGGCAGACCGTAGACGGGCACACCGAAATGGCTGATGGCCTTCATAGCGGCGTCACTCGTCGTCTCGTCGTTCTGCATCGTGATGTACTGGAGCGTTAGTGTGAATCATCCCAAGGCGGGGGAAGCGACTGACTAGTTGTCCGTGGGGCTTGATGTGGTTGAGCGGAACGCCTGCCTCATCGAGCATAGTCTTGAGCGCTCCCACTTGGAACAGACTGAAACGTCAGCACAAGCTCCACTCGGCAGCACGTCTGTGAACCCACATTTCCGCGTAGGCTTGCTCATAGCTCATCGCCAGTGCTCTTCGCCCAAAGCCAGCCTTGTCAGGATAGCCGGGATCTGGCCGGTGAGCAGACATCGACTTGCGAGCCCAGGGCTCTACTCACGGGCACCGATCTTGACCCCATGCTTCTTCGCCAACGCAATCGTCCTTCTCATGATCACCGGGTCGCCCGCATGTCCACCACATGCAATGTTCGCCGCGTCGATGATCGGCATCAACTCCTCATCCGGTCCTCCGCTCCACTGTCCATACGCCTCGCCGCAGTCCACGTTAATCTCGATGTGATCGAGAGGGGATGAGACCGGTGACGGAGCCGTGCTTTCGCTGACCATTGTGAGGCTAAGTGAGGATGACGAGGGTTGACCGTGGTTTTTGTCCAAAGAGGAGATGAAAGTGAAAGTCTACTGAGCTCGTCAAGATATCCGGCTCAGTCTGGACGAACCGCTACGCGATACTAGTCAACAACGCATAGCCATGCAGCAAGCATAATCCAGAGCAGGAGGCGTACTGCTGCTGTAATCTTTCCTCCTCGCTTGAGATACCACGGAACATCCCCGGAGAGTGGAGTGTCCACGGTCCGGGTTTCTCGCTAAGCGAAGTGCTGCAAGCCGGAAGACGACAGGAGCCGGTTAGACGGCTGGACGTTTGGGCGATATCTATCGTCGTGAGTCATGTCGCGTGTACCCGTCTAGATTGTGATCATAGCCGGCCCGTCGAGTCTACAGTTCGGTCTCGTCGCAAGCACCCCTGCCTACCCCAGCACCATGATCATCGACGGCGGTTTCACGACAATCAAGAAGGTCTTGATCGCGAACAGAGGGGAGATCGCGTGCCGAATCATCCGGTCTTGCAAGGAGTTGGGCTTGACGAGCGTCTGTATATACACCGCCGCAGATCGGACGAGCTCGCACGTAAAGCTCGCGGACGAGGTGTGGCTGCTGCCGGGTCCCGACCAGTCTGCGTACATACAACAGGAGGATGTTTTGGAGATTGCAAAGAAGAGTGGAGCGCACGCCGTGATCCCCGGTTACGGCGAGTCTATCTCGAGTGGACGGTGCGCGTCAGAGTACTGAGACCAGGCTTCCTGTCGGAAAATGACGAGTTTGCCGAGAAGGTGGAGAAGGCAGGTATGACATGGGTCGGGCCAAGCTCGCGCGTGATCACGCAGTTTGGTCTGAAGCACACCGCGAGGGAGCTGGCAATCAAGTCAGGCGTGGGTGTCGTGCACACAAAGACTGAGTGAACTGCTGATGCCTAGGTGCCCGTCATACAAGGCACCGACCTGCTGCAGTCGGCGCAAGATGCCCTCGAGGCTGCCGAGCGCATCGGCTACCCGGTCATGCTCAAGGCTACTGCCGGCGGAGGAGGAATGGGCCTGCAGATCTGTAACGGGTCGTCGGAGATAGAAGACGCCTTCCGGTCGGTGGAAGCGCGAGGCGCGACATTGTTCAAGAACACGTCAATGTTCATGGAGAAGTACGTCGCCAAGTCCCGGCATGTCGAAGTGCAGGTGTTTGGAAATGGATTGGGAGGTGCGGTGCACTTTGGAGAGAGGGAATGCAGCATCCAGCGGAGACACCAAAAGGTCGTCGAGGAGTGCCCGTCACCATTTGTGGAGACCAGACCTGGTGCGTGCCTACCTGTCTGGTTACTGTCCAATTGACCCGCAGGCATGCGAGAGAAGCTCACCTCGTGTGCTGTGGCCCTGGCGGGGAATGTGGGCTACTCTAGCGCAGGGACTGTCGAGTGAGTGTTGCCGTCGCGCGGCTTGTGTGACCGCCGGTGTCATGGCCGGCTGAGCTGACTTAAAGGTTCCTGGTGGACGACACGACTGGTGACTTTTACTTCCTCGAGATGAAGTGAGCTCGAAACTGGCTGGTCAAGGTCTCGCTCGCTGACACGCAGCACTCGATTGCAGGTGGAGCACGGCATCACCGAGATGTGCTACGACGTCGATCTCGTTTCGCTCATGTTGCAACAAGCAGAAATGCAGGCTCGGGGCCACGGTGGACTCGACATGGTAGCCCTGCAATCCTTGCAAAAGTCATCGCCTACTGGATATGCCATCGAAGCTCGAGTGTACGCCGAGATCCCAACGCGCAACTTCGCCCCGTCGCCGGGCTTGCTGCAGCACATCGAGTGGTACGAGGCGCCTGGCGTACGAGTCGACACGTGGATCACGTCCGGCACCAACATTTCACCGTATTATGACCCGATGATCGCGAAAGTGATCGTGTACGATGCTCAGTCGCACGACGCGGCGGTGGACAAGATGTTGGACACTCTGCGTCTGTCCAAAGTCCAGGGCTGTCCCACCAACTTCCAGTACCTGGCCGCGATCGTGTCATCCGACGCGTTCCGGAAGGGGGATACCACGACGGCGTTCCTGACCAGCGAGAGCTTCAAGTTCGAGCCGAAGACCATCGATGTCGTCTCGGGTGGAGCGTATACGACGATCCAAGACTGGCCAGCTCGAAGAGGCGTCGGCAACGGTGTGCCAGAGTCAGGCCCCATGGACTCTGTCTCTTTTCGACTCGCCAACATCCTGGTCGGCAACGACGAAGGCGTCGAGGGGCTAGAGATCACCCTCGCCGGTCCCGAGCTGCTGTTCCACGCACCGGCGATCATTGCTGTAACCGGAGGCGAGATCGACCTGGCAATCAACGGAGAGAAGAAGGAGACAAACACGAAACTGCTTGTGCCCGCAGGCGGTGTCGTCAAGCTGGGCCTGGTCAGCAAAGGGTGCAGGTCGTACCTGGCGGTGAGGGGTGGCTTCCCCTCGGTCCCGTCATACCTAGGCTCGAAGAGTACGACGACGACCTTGAAGCTGGGCGGATACCAAGGCCGTCAACTTGTGGCCAACGACTGCATCGACCTTGACCCGCGAACAGACGAGTGGGCCAAGGACTTCAAGGCGGTATCGCTCCCGGCAGGGTCCAGGTTGGCGAACCTGTGGTCGAACGAGTGGGAACTGTATACCATGCCGGGACCGCACGACGAGCCGACCTTCATCACCGAGAAGGGTGAGTGCCTTGGTATGGTGTGAGGTGTTTGTGATTGACAACAGATCGGGAAACCCTGTACGGTACAACGTGGAAGATATCGCATAATGCCACTCGAAGTGGGTACCGTCTGAAGGGCCCGCGACTCGAATGGTCTAGGGCGGACGGGGGTGAAGGTGGAAGTCATCCAGCGAACGTCATCGATGAGCCGTACCCATACGGCGGGCTGAATTGGAACGGCGACGACGCGGTCCTCCTGCCGATAGTGAGTCATGGTAGTCATTCTATCGTGATCTAGCTGAATAGCAGGACGCCCCCATGGCCGGCGGTTTAGCGACAACCTCGACTATTGTCCGCGCCGACTTCTGGCGGCTGGGACAGTGTCGTCCCGGCGACTCGATCAGGTTCAAGCGCATCTCTTGGGATTCCGCCAAGACGCTGCGGGAGAGGACCGAAGCCTATCTCGACCGGGCAAAGGGGTTTGTCGATTCGCTGGGGAAGTCGACTGTCGAGCTCGTCGACGTGCGTCTGCCAGACGACTGGTCTGAGACAATTCTCCATCGAATCGAATCACCGGTCGAGGTCGTGTTCCGTCAATCGGGCGACAGCTACCTGCATGTGACATACGGTTCCATGACGTCGAGCGCGCTCACTCGAGCTCACATCCAATACCGAGTGGACAAGTTGAAGCAGTACAATGATGTCGTTGCTGTCATCACTGCGACGAGATGTGAGTGTGCTCTGTCGCAACCCAAGCCTTACTGACAACCAGCGTACTCCGTCCAATTCGATGCTTTGACTATCTCGCAATCGGAGCTGCTGAACCGCCTGGTCGCCCTCGAGCACTCACTCGGAACCGACAAGCAGCCTATCCCAAGCAGAGTATTCCACTTCCCGTTACTCCTGGATGACCCCCTGGCCAAGCAGGCTGTCAACGAATACATGGTCAAGCTGCGAGACTCGGCGGTCTACCTGCCGGACAACGTGGCGTACATCGCCAAGGCCAACGGGGAGGACGATATCGAGAAGGCCAAACGGTCGATCCTTGCCTGTCGACAGCTCGTCACAGAGGTCAGCTTCTTGGCGGGCACTCCGTTGATGATGCCGCTTGACCCGAGGTGAGCACACCCGCCCGCTTGTCTGTCGATGGCTAATGCGCAAGGCTGGTGTATGTTGCGCAGAAGTACAACCCGGTCCGGACGTTCACGGCCGAGGGGACTGTCGGCTTGGGCGGTCCTCTATCCGTCAGTGAGTGACACTTTTGCGCGCATGTGCTGCACCAGGACTGACCGCAGTCTACCCGCTCGACGCGCCCGGAGGATACCAGCTCTGGGGGCGGACGCTCACGCCATGGGATGTGAGTGTTTGTACGCGAAGGATGTACGCGGTCCGCTGACGGATGTAGGCCTTCGCATCTCGACCAGGCTTCACGCAGCCCTGGCTACTGCGTGACTTTGACCAGGTGCAGTACTTTGAGGTCGACCAGGCCGAGTTCGACCGCTTGTACGATCAGTACAAGTCCGGCCGCTACCACTTCGAGGTGGAGGAGACGTTCTTCGACCCGGAGGCCCACGCCCAGTTCTTGAAGTCGATTGAGGCCGAGGCCGCAGAATTCGTCACCCGGCGGAATGAAGCTGGGCAGGCGGTCACGCAAGAGGAACGACGCCTGTTGCAGGCCTGGCGTGAATCGCAGCAGTCCAACTCGGACGACCCGGCCGCTGCAGACGGCGTGATTGAGGGCGGCGTGGAGGTGGTGGCACCGATGACTTCGAGCGTGTGGAAGATCAAGGTCAAGGAAGGCGATGTGGTCAAAGACGGAGATGTGCTGGTGATCCTGGAGGCGATGAAGATGGAGATCCGTGAGCATGCGTTATCGGTCTGGGGTAGAGGCTGACCCGCCAGCGGTACGGGCTGATGCTCTCGGCGATGGGAAGACTGTGAAGCGAATCGGGGTGAAGGAGGGAACACTGCTGGATCCGGGACAAGTGATCCTAACTCTGGCTTGAGGAGCGAGTATGTGAGAAGGGACAAGACGGGTGTGTGTGTTGTATGATCCAGGCATATGCATCAATTTTGACTGACCGATGTGAGCGTTTGCAAACACGAATGCAATTTGCGTATCAGGCACTCTCCTGCCCTGCGTGCAACACTGCACTCGACTCGCCACGTCCACGTGATATACCGCGACCCTGCTTAAGCGCCTCGCTCGCGCTGTTCTCGCCTCCAGTAGTGTCGCAGCACAAACATGGACATGACCATGGCCACGTCTAGCCCGACCGTCCAACAATTACCGATGAGATATCTCGGCGCATCTGTCGTCTTCCACACGAAAAGCGGGATCCACGCGCCAAACGTGTTGCCGATCGTATTCATAGCTGCTATCACGATCGCTCGCTCCTCAGCGTCGCCGGCACAGATCTCGTTTGCCCACGAGTAGATGATCGCTGCGATGGCATCGGCGGTCCCAGCGAGGAAGAAAGCGAAGAACTTGAGCCCGTCGGGTATGTTCCAAACCGCGAGTACGATGCCAGCGAACGCGTTCATTGCGCCCGTGACTGTGATCAGGAAGGTGCGCAGGCTATACGCATCGTCGAGTATCCCGAATGCCAGTGACGATACGATGGTCACCGCAGGTGAGACGGTCGTGATGGTGTTTATGGACTCGACCGAGTTGCCGCGAGCCTTGAGCCACAGCGCGAGTCCCGAGTTGGAAGAAACACCGTCGGCCTGCGAGAAGAAGAAGGCGAAGATGACAAGAAGCCAGAAATGCCACCCGGTCAAGACTGTTCGGAGAAGGGGGAACGTGAATGGCCGGCGGGGCTGCTTGCGATCAGCAGCGAGTCGGGCGCGAGCCAAGTCGACTTCGTCCTGGGTGAGGAACCGCATCGATGGCGCGTCGGGTGTGCCTGGCAAGAAGACGAAGCCGATCAATGCGATGGGGATGGTACAAGCGAAGCAAATGATGTAGAGCCATCTCCACCCTTCGAGGCCGTGACGGCCGTTGAGCGAGTGATATGACCCAGCTTGAATGTATCCCGAGGTCATCGAACCGACCTGGCTGGCGACGAAGAAGAGGGCCGCCCGGCGAGAGAGCTCTGAACGCTTGTACCAGGAGCCGAGGTACCACTGGACGGCCGGGAAGAAGAAGCCGCCGAGTGCGCCGATGAGAAAGCGGAACGCGTACAGCATGTGGACGGAAGTCGCCTTGTACTGGACTAGGGTGAAGACACCCCAGAACAGGTCTGCCGTGGGTAAAAAGTACTGGACGGGGAAGCGGGTCATGAGGAGAGTGAAGGGAATCTGCATAACGACGAAGCCAACCCTGCGAGTTAGCATTCACAGGATCGATAGTAGGAGTCGACGTACGTGTAGACAGTGTTGAGATAGTTCAGCTGGTTCCCATATAGTGACAGATCCTCCTTCATTCCGCTGACATACGCCGTCGAGGTCGCAGAGCTGTCCAGCGTCTTCGCCCAGTACGCCAGAAAGACGAAGATCATGATCAAGCCGTCGAGTTTCAGGATAAGCCGCCTCTCCGCCGGTGAGTCGTCCGGCGAGAACCATTGATACCACTTTTGTCGAGCATATGGCTTGGTGATGTCGGCCTGGTCGCTGTCGGGCGCACAGACATCTGCCTTGTTGCCGTGCTCAGGTTCGGCAGCCTTCTCGCCGGCGGCAGGCAGGGAGGGCAGCGTGAAGACGTCTTTCTCGAGCCCGAGTTGAGCAGTGGCCATGTTGGGGGTGGTGGTATCGCATAGCGATCATTGTGACCGGTGATACATAGGTTGGCGATCGGAGCAAACTGAGGCGAGGGTGCCATGAGTTTGGTCCAAGTGCTATGGCGTGATTATGCGCGAGAGTTGATGAGCGGGTCGGGGGAGAGAGTGGACCATGTGTGGACTGCAGGGGAGTGATGGCATGGCGGCTATTCCTGGCCTTCGGGGTAGGCAGCCGATCCGAAATCGCTCATGCTGTACGCAGAGGGACGGCGGCTGTCTTTCGGACTTTGTTGAGAAGCGATGGACTCGGGCAACTATGCATGTCGCTATCAGGGTGTGAGGAGGAGGTCGAGTACGGTGCGTACATGCAGGAGAAGAGGAAAGAGGAGATTTGTATTAGTCCTCAGGGAAGAGTGGAGAGTGGCGACCCTGACATTACAAAAAGATCGTATTAAAAAGCCACGTGGAAAGCGGGCATCGCCGCCGTGTGGTTGGCTGTCGTGTCGCTGTCGTGGCCGAAAGCGGTGCGTCATGAGCAGCAGCCATCCATCCATTCATTCATCTACCCTTGCTCGTCTGCATTCTTCGCCTTTGACATCTCCCACAAATCTCCCCGCTGCTGTAGCTGATCTAGTCGACTGGATCAGAAGGGTCAGAGGTTCTCAGTCGACGGCTTTCTCCCCTTCGAACCGTCATCCCACGCTCCATATCCGCCGCCATGTTCGAATTCCTCCTCACGCTCATCCTCGCAACCCTCCTCATGATCGTCCTCATGGCGATTGGAGTGGCGATCACCATGCCATTCCACGGCGCTCTTGTGCGGCTGCGTGCCAACTACAACCCACGCGCTGTGGGGCTTGAAGGTACCGAGAATCGGTGAGTCGACTCGGCTCAGCCAGGCTGTGCGTGAGCGTGCGCAGCAGCCCGGCATAGTCCGCTTGCGAGCGATGCCCCGCAAGCTTACAATAGTGTTGGACCAACGCTCCACACTCTCATCGGAACACTGAAGCGGACGAAGCGCCTCGAAGGATGGTATGGCTTGTACAAGGGTCAGTTGCTGTGGAGGACACATTGCCGACTGCGAGCTAATGCGCAGGCGCATACCCGATGCTGCTCTTCGTCACTCTCGTCTCCATCGCCAGCGTCATCTTTGTCGGCGGTTCCTCCACTCGAGGACCCAAGGGGACGTACTCGGTGCCCGAGGCGGGTGGAATCAGGATGGGTATCTTCACCATCGTTCTCACCGCCATTTCGCTGCCAATGACTATTCTTATTAACCGGTAAGTTATGCCTAGTCTCTACAGTCGGGGACTTGCAGATCTCTCGGTGCGCCTTCGTACAGCCGCGCTGACACACAGGTCCATCATCACTCCCTACAAACTTCCGCTCAACCCACAAACATCCCTACGTGTCCTCCTTTCCTCGCACGAGCTCTCCAAGCCATACATGCTTTACCTCTCCCCCGGACTGCTCGCTACCACTCTTCTCCACACCTTCTGCGTCACCATCCTCGCCCGGACCGTCCGGACCATCTTCCTGGGCTCTCCCCATGCCGACCCGATGGTCCCGGAGGCACCGCTTGGCTACTACGACGTTGCGTACTGGCGATGGGCGCTGTTCCTCATCTACCAAGCCGGCGCGACCGCCTATCTCGCCCCTCTCGAAGTCATCGCGACGAGGCTGTCGGTGCAGCCGAATACGGGAGGGTTCGACGCGGTGCCGGGCGAGGAGGAGAGCATACCCGAGGGCGTCAGCTACGCAGGAACGGATGAGGATGTGATTGGGTTGCGACCGACAACGGAGGCGTACGATGGACTGCTCGATTGCGCACGGAAGATCGGCGAGGAGGAAGGTTGGGACAGTCTGTTCCGCGGATGGTGGTGGACCATGGGCAGCAATGTGTTTGGCGTCTTCTCGTCCTAGAGTCGGCGCCAGCGAGAACGGAGAAGTGAAAGAGCGAAGCCCTCTCGACGCTGGCGCTGCGTGACCAGAGTCATCAAAGCATGCATCTCGTACAAGCTAGCTCAGGAATCGACCGTGCGTGATCACTGGCGCGACCACATCTAGCAGCCGCGCCAGCCGAGAGCAGTTCGGACAGCCTCTGAACCCAATGCACGATGCGTAGAACGTCTCGACTGCCGCCAGGTCCACCACACAGCGTTACGCAAAGCTTCACGCCGGCTCATGATCTGCTCGTCACGGACAGTGCCACCGACCACCACACGGGCACGGAGCCAAACAAAGGGGCTTGGCGTCAACGCACGCTTCGCCCGTCGGTCACGGCAGCCGGCAGAACCTGAGACGACGCCGGCGAACATGACTGGATGTCCGGTCAGTGGGGGCAGCGGGCTGCTCACAGTGAGATGAGGTATTGCATTCGATGGTAGGGGTATGAGGAAGCCCAACTCGCGGACCCCGGAGTCTGATCCTCTGATCCATCGACGGGTGCTCAGCATCGGAGACATGCAGGGCAGGAGAAGGCGATCATCGCTTCTTAACTCCCCCGACCCGGCACAACTCACGGTCCGGCCTGCCCTCGGTTCCACAACTTACCAGGCACCCGAAGCCAGGAGGATCCGCGGTCGCCAATCTTGACGATCAGCCCTGCCTGTTCACGGCGTAAACTTTGCGTGCCTCAAGCCGCCAAAGTGACATCCTTCGGACATCGGGGTGAATCATACTTTTCGCTTCCCCCGCGCCACCAAGACCCGGAATCCCATGTGATAGACGATATCTCATTAACGGACAGCTGCCCGGGCCAGGCACCTTTTAACCTTCCCTGATAACGTGAAGAGCATTGTGCCTGACAAAGTTGTTTGTGCATGCAAGAGTCGTTCGAGCGTATAATATACATGCGTGGCAGCATGTCCTCGCTGTCAGACCCCCTCCCAACAGCAGTGCCGCAGGGTGTACCCAAGTCGCGATCACCTACCGAATCATGCGGTATTCACACTCCTTGATCTCGGCGCTTCTATGCCTCACGCTTTTGTTCTTTGCCTCCGCCGACCTCAACGTAGGGAACGAGGAAATCGAGCAGCTTGTTCGCCCGTCCCGCACCTCACCTATTACTCTGGCGCCCCGTGGCGCGGACTTGACTGCGGCTCAGCGTCTCGCTCGCGGCTTACCCTTGAATGTCCGATCCGAGGATGACCCAGGGCGACATCGCGAAAGGGACATCCGCAGCGGCGGGACTGCCCGGTACACTGGTACGTCGCGGGGCCATTTCGACAGAAATGTTGCGTTGTGTCGGCGATCTGATGGTCAGCTCAAATCGTCAAACGCTCTGCAGCAGCAGGAGACCCCCAAACATTCAACATTGCTCTGCAGAAAACGACCACCTCCTCGAGCGGCCCTGTCAAGCGTGATGGGGCTGGTGTCGGCTGGGCGACCGTTGTCGAGGGCCAGCTGTCTTACACCGATTCGGTCGAGCTCGCGGCCAAGTTCGTCTGGGCATCTTTCCTCGAGGGCGAGCTGCGTGCGCTAAAGTGGATCCCCGACGACCCGCAAGGGGTGTACCAAGAAGGAATCGAATACGCCATGTATGCGCTGCAAAACAGGCAAGTTTTTAACCGTCAATGTGGATTATGACTGATGATCCAGCGGGGTGTGGTCGACGGGCTTCGGCGACGTCCCAGCCGATGCAGCTTCCAAATTCTTTGACCAGGTGATGGACTCCGTCTTCTCGCCGACTTTGACGAGTGACTCTGACACGACTGCCACGGCCACTGGATTCATATGGATTGTCGACTCGTCCGGCCAGATTCATTTCGCTCCCGATGTGTCGACGGCGATTGCGATGTATCCCGGATGCTCAGTGGCTATCGCTCAGACGATTGTCCCCGGCGACCCAGCTACTGTCGATGCGGCTCTGGGCTGGCAGAGTAGCGCCTTGACAAGTGCTGGAAAGTTTTACGTTCTGGGAGCAGATGGCACAGGCCAATGGGTCGGTGTTGGGGATGACAACGTCTTCGGTCTGACCACCGTGAGTTCGGCTGATCGGGAAGCCAGAAGCATACAAGGCTGAATGCTTAGGAAGCATCATCGACCACGTTCTATTTCCCTTCCCTCGGCACGTCGGGCCCGCAGAAAGTCCTGTTCCAGCAGTACGAGCAGACATCGACGGTCATTCTCGCTGATGAGACGGCGACGTGAGTGTCTGATATGGCAGATGGAAGATCATCAGTTGACGGCAGCTCCGCTCATTTGGCCGGCATGTCGGGCGCTGCCAATCCAGCATTTTTCAACATCCCCACGAATGGGAAGGGTCTCGTCACCCTGGACGCAGCAACTAGCTCCTGGACCTTCTTCTCCGACTCTAGCGCGACCACCACCTTCAGCCTTTGTGCTTCATCGACTGCCTGCGGAGCCACGTCAAGTCCGGTCTGCGTCGAGTTGGTGCCAAATGGTCTCTCGCCCAGCGCATGCGCGGCCGTTGTGCCGGTGGTGAACGGTGCCGAGAAATGGCTTTACGCTACTTATGTGATCGGTGCCAAGAAGGGCTGGATCGGCGTCAACCCGGACAGCAAGGCACTTGAGTGGGCGGTCGAGGGTGTGAGTAATCATGCATACCTACAGTACTTCTCAGGGACCCCTGCTGATAGCCAGGAATCGACGACCGCGCCTGCTGTCTTTGTCGTCCCGAAACCCGCCGACGACACCACTCAAGCGCTAGGTATCAAGATCAATGGCGTCGCGGAAGATGTGCGCCTGTTGCAAGACTCTCGAGGATATCCGTGAGTCACCAGCGAAAACCAGCAACGCTCTGTGAATGCGCCCCGAGCGACAGACAAAAGGACCTGACACCCTCCCGCCAGGAGCATGCTGATCCCATCAGCCCTTCGCTAGCACTCTCTTCATATGTCGCCGACGAGTACTCTGCTCCAAACGTCAATGTTCTCACCTCATCCCACGTTACCGTCGATAGCGAGGGCTTCATCAAGACAGCTGCTGGTGACTGGTTCCGCACTTTCGACTTCCTGTACCCGCTAGTCATCTGCGACCAGGGAAACCAGTACTGCCAGTACGCGTACGAGCCCATCTGTATCGAAGCCGTGGACGTTGGCGGAACGCCCAGCAAGTGTCTCGCCCAGATGACGACCAACGTGGCGAAGAATGGCCGGAAGATCTATGCTTCAGCGGAGGACGCGAGCATGCAGGGATGGCTGGAACTTGACGGCGAGGTGTTCAAGCCTATCGCGGTAAGCATCTGAGCACTAAATGCTCAACACGTGCACGTCTGACTGATATGCCAGACCCGGGACGCCGCTAGTACGTTCTACATACCCGGACTGGGAAACGGCACCGCCGCGCAGGAGCTCTACACCTCTGTCAACGGGGGATTCAACCAATGGTGGGGGCCGTACATCACCCACAACTAGTATGTCCCTTCTGTTGGACTGCGCATGCTGAGCTCACACCTGCAGTGAGTATCCTTACCTTGGTTTCGGCAAATTCGGCGTGAATCCCGGAACCGGCGGCAACCAGTACAATGTCGCTTTCAACGTGGCAGCATCGGGGCTCGGCATCCTCACTCCAGACCCAAACTTCTACTGGAACACGTTCGCGGGCATGACCTTTTACTACAACCCAGCCGACACCTTGCTCTACCTCTCAGCATCGGACGCCAATGCGCAATCGATCGGGGCGGGACTGGTCAAGGTGTGTCTGGAAATGGTCGATGAGAACGATCAAACGCCGCCCAGCGCCTGTGGAGCCGCGCAACCGGTGAAGCGCCAGCTTTGGGCGGAATATGTCGACGGGAGCGGTGGAGGTTGGGTCGGTTATGACACGGACGTCAACGGTCTGAAGTGGAGCATACCCTCAGTGAGTGTTTCAAGTTCGTATTCGGAGTGCCACGCTCACCGCCGTAGTCGCCGACTGACACCCGAACGTTTTACGCTCCAACCACTCCTTCATCATCCGGATCCGATGAGCTCAGCGTTGACGTTGGCTCAGCTAATTCGCCAAACAAACAGCTGGTGGGAAAGACTCCTGACTTTGAAGGCCGGTGAGAGGGCTTTGCTCATAGCCACGATTTTCAGAGCTTATAAGCAGTCAACAACTCGCCGTCACGAGCACCTCATCCGCCGCGACCACCGTTTTTAACATTCCGACCGGGTCAGTGGGCATCGTCACACCAGCAGCGGGATCCTCATTCTTCACTGCACCGTGGTATGAGCCCCTGTACATCTGCCCAAGCTCTGGCTGTGGAGACGGAGGACCCTTCCAGCAGTTGTGTTTGGAACTGGTCACAGTCGGCCAGCCGGCGACCGCGTGCGCCGCACAAGCCAAAGCGAAAGTCGAAAAGAATCCGACGCTATTGTACGCCGCGACTAGCGACGGCAAGGCCAACGCCTACGTGCGAACCGGGGCAGACGGGACATTGTTCGTCGACGGTGTAGGTGGTGCTGGTCTGCTTTGAGCGCAATCGTTTGACTTCGCAGACAACGACCACCGCCACCACTTTCTACGTTCCCGGCCTGGGCAACGGTACCACCCCGCAAGATACATATGCTGGTCTGGGAGGAGGTTATGGCAAAATATGGGGCAGCGGAGCCTTCGACGCTAGGTGAGCTCCGCAGATGGCGCCCGAGCCTCGTCAGGAATACGAACGCTTACCTCGAGCTACAACTTCAAGGGGGGTTTCACAAACTTGCGCTCCGGCTATCAGGAGTCGGCGCCGTTCGAAATGCCTGTCGTGTACCCCACCTCGTCAGAGTACGGCGTCGTGAGCGCGGACAACTCGTTCTATACCCAGGGCTGGGTGGTCGTGGGTCCGTTGACCTACTTCATCAAGTACGATGATCACACCATCCACGCTTTCGCCTCGGCGGACCTCGCAAAAGCAACATTGGGTAGCAACATCGCCGCTCTGTGTCTTGAAAGCGTTGCCAAGGGCAGCGAGCCCGGACAATGTGCGGCGACGTTCCCCAAACAGTCGGGGCCGAGCTATCTGTACGCTACCGGAGACGGCGGCGCAGACTCAGGCTACGTCAGCGTCAACGCGAACACCGGCAAACTCACGTGGGCTCGATCGCAGGTGGGTAGCTCGTCCTCCCTGCTGTATGGCCCTGCTTACCCAAGTCCACCTCCCTTGCGGCAACCTTCTACGCGTCTCAGCTTGGCTCTGAAAAGCCGCAAGAGCTACTTGTCAAGGTCGGCGATGCCACCAAGCCTCTCTACGCGCCTTCAGGTATTATGTAAGTACCTTGCCATTCTAAAACTCCATCTGACAACCACCCTGACCACTACAGACCGCAGATCGGCGGATCGTCAGACACGACCGCGCATCCAGCATCCCTGTTCACCATCCCCAAATCTGGAGCAGGTGTTGTCGTCGCTCCCTCAGGCCTCGGCTTCTATACGAACACAGCTGGTTTCTTCGTCCTAGGCTGCAGTGACAGCAAATGTGGCACTTCAACACCTTATGCCTCGATTTGCGTCGAGCTTGTCCCGGCAGGATCCGCCCCGTCCGCCTGTCTTGCTCAAGCGCTGGCGGCAACCGCGAAGAATCCTGTTGTGTTATACGCTAGGTCGGGAGACGGTTCCGTGGACGGGTACATACAAAATGGGGCGTCTGGCTTGACGCCATATGCCGTGAGTGGAAAAAGCCCGCCGGGAAAAAGGGCAACGTTACTCACCGCCAGACCGCCGCCGACGCCACCACTTTCTACGTTCCCACATACGGCAACGGTTCGGCGCAACATGACACTTACGCACTGTCTTCGGGGGCATACCAAAAGATCTGGACAGTGCTGAACAAGCCGGACACCGCTCAGCGGATTGTCGGCACTAACAAGCTGGCTCTTGGCCGCTCAGCGGGACCGGCGATGATCCCCTTGGTGTACCCTTCCTCTTCCGTCGTCGGCCTGGTCTCCCCTTATCACGCATTCTGGACAGGCAAAGCGCTCTACTTTTACGTCAATACCGCTTCCGCCGACCACGGCATATACGCTGCGCCGAGTGACACGGACGCCGCGTACATTGGTAGCGGGGTCGGAGTTGTGAGAGTCTGCGTCGAGAGCGTTCCGGTCGGAGGCACGCCGAGGGTTTGTGTCAACGGTGCGAGGAAGAGAGGACCGCTGAGGCTGGACGGAACGCCTTAGCAGTACAGCGTATACACGGACACTAAATATTTTGGGCTTTCATCTGGTCACTTTTTGTGCAATCATAAGAGTAGATAGCTATGGACAATCATTCGTACAGACAGCGCACAACCTCAACAGCTAACTTGACGCATTGTGAAACCGAACAACTGTGTGTGCATCATAATAGAACGAGAGACTTTCGACCCAATCGTTTGCCTACCACCTTCTCCCGCTATCATCTGGGAGCTCCGCTGCGCCCTATTCCCGGTCAAACGCTACGCACCGAATCCCGTCGACTCGACATGCATGACGTCGACTTCTTTCTTCTCATCGTGCGCCATGGCCGCTTCACGAATGGCAAATTCTGCAGCATCAGAAATGCTCCTTCATTTTGCACTCACGGTCAACTTTTGTGCTCTTGAACTTTCGCGCGGGTACGCGCGCTTCGAACAGCAGATCGATCTCGCCGAAAGGTCGATCCTTGGTCTCGGGCAAGCGGAACCAGCACCATATCAAGCAGAGCGCATTCGTCCCAGCGTAAAACCAAGCGGTGTGGGCGCCCCAGTTCCAAGCGGTTGAGTTGACCATTCGAGGTGTGAGGACGTTGGAAAACACTCCGGTGAGGTTATAGACGAAACGACCGATGACGATTGTCTTGTACCGTAGTCGTCCTGATGGTGTTTCAGCGACGATCGGGTAGCACGCCGGTCCGACCGTCGACATGTTGACCAAGGTCTGGAAGATGAAGAGCACTCCGATGGCAATGTTGATCTCGCGCGTGTTGCTGAAGGCAAGGCCGCCGGTCACTACCAGGGCAATGAACATGATCGCCAACCCAGACATGTATATCGTAGCTCTGCCCACTTTTGGGAAGACTGTATGTTAGATTGTCATCGGCGCACTGGCACTCACGGAACCAGCAAATCACACCGCCGACAATATAGCAGGCAGACAGCGCAATGTTCAGATCCAGCGCCTGAGTCTCGCCAAACCCGGCTGCTTGCAGAAACACGACCGAGTAGCCGAGGATGGCGTTTCCGCAAAGAATCTGGGCGGCCCAAACGACGCAGTTGATCTCGGTGCGTCGAAGGTTGGTGCCTTTGAAGCAGTCGAGGAAAGACGCTCCCATGACTTCGGCGGTTTCCAAACGAGTGATATGCTGAATGTATGCCAACGCAGCACCGACCTCCTCGGAGTTGAGGTCCGCTGACCTAAGCCGAGCGATCGATTTTCGCGCCGTTTCGATTTTGCCTCGACGCACAGCATTCCACGGAGATTCGGGCGCTAGATACGCCATTAGGGCGAGCGGCAAAGGCCATATCCATTGAAGACAGAAAGGCAGTCGCCAAGCTTGGCTGTCAGCGCATGGACGTCGAGGATTTGAAACAAGACACACCCCATTCGCTCGCAATCTGCGTGCATCCCCGCACAACTCCGGAAGACATCAGGATCCCTGCACCCCAGCACATGCAGACGTAGGCGGTGACGTATGGTCGAAGGACCGTAGGAACGACTTCGGATGCGTAGGCGGTCGAGAGCGTTTCTGCCGTCAGCTGTGAGCTCCAAAGGCCTGCATCTGACAACGCTGACTCACGGAAAATACCCCAAGGAATGCCGCACATCGCTTCACCAAAAGCGAGAACGCTTAGGTTCGGCGCGAAGACGGGCACAAAGATCGCCGCCGTCATGAAAAACATGGCCGCGATGTACGTGGGACGACCTCCGAAGCGGTCTTGCGCCCAAGAGTTGATGATCAAGCCTGCCATCTGCCCAACTAGGGCGGAATTGGTCAAACCAGATTGCCACGGAGCGGAGACGCTCTTGGCGCCATCGGCGGCAGTGATGTCACCGAATCTCTGTTTGAATTGAGTCTGACCAAAGAAGGAGTTGATCTGGGTCTCAGTCTCGTGTTGTCGCCATGATGGACTCACCATGACCAGGTCGTATCCCTCCATGATGAGTGCGGTCGACAGTATCATGGCCCAAAAGACAGACTTCGGGTACTTGCTGACTGCTTGCCGAACGGTCAGCGTCGCATCAAGCTCGTCAGAGCGTTGGGCGAGCTCGACCAGTCTTAGCATCTCCGGGTCGTTCGAAGCTGTGGTGGCGTGTACCGTCTTCTCCGTCATGTTTGCGAGGATGTGGGGATGATGTCGTCAGGTCGAGCATAAATATGTTGCCCCGCGGCCTTACCCTGGACGGCGAAGTAGTTCGGCGCCGGGTGATGTCTGGCGTCCGTCAGGCTGTCTGTCTACAGCTGCGATGATCAGCTGAGGTGGTCGTTGGCGGAGAACCGCATCTTCTCTTCTGTACAAGTTTGCCCGAAAGCGACGTAAAGCTTCTCCGATCTTCTGTCGAGCGAAGCCTGTCGGTCCGACTAGCAGGGTCACATGATCTCGTTCCGGCCGGACTATGGAAGCAATTGCCGCTACCGTCGCAGCTGCCCCAAGGGTGTTCGGCCCTTCTCATAGCCGGCCTCGGCGTTACTTCCACTTCCAACCGTAGGGTACCTCACGGCGTCACTGCTCCGGATGTTCTGCAGATAGGCTGTTGCGGCCCCACTCGGGGTAAGCTAAAGATAGAAGGCGCGAACCGACGGCTTCCAGCTCTGTCGCACTGACACCTGTTTCTCCAGCTTTCTTGCACTTGCATATCATCGCTCGCACAAATTGCATCAGCGGCGCTACGGTACATTTCGAACACATCGCAGTTATGATCAACTCAGAACCGACAATCAGCGGAGGTGGGACCTTTAAACAAAGTGTTTCGTCTCGGCCCAGCTGGGACGGACGTGTGCATCCACAGAACGCCTTTGCAGAGACCAGTCAGTTGCAAAGAGGTCTAGTGTGGTGGACTGAACGGCAGCAATCGATCCCGACGGGTTTTACGGGCGGATACGAGAATTATACTCCGGCACGGTTCTCAAAACACAGCTGGAGCAGCTCAAAAAGCAAGGCAGCTACGATGCCTTCAAACTGAAATGGCATCCGGCATACGATGTCCGCAGGCTGTCAGGGGGCCGCACACGGGTGAGTCGAGACGCAAGTAGCGGTGACTGATCAGTAGCAAGACGGCATCCCTCCCTCTTTGTTCTGGGAGTCTGATGTGGGCAAATGGATAGAGGCAGTGTGCTACTTTTTACATGCGGGCGACACAAAATGCCCACACAAGGCCGAATTCGACTCGGCCGTCCAGGAGCTCGTCGACATGATAGAGGGGGCGCAGATGGACGACGGATATGTGGGGATCTACTTCCAGGTGGTCGATCCGGCAGGGCGATTCAAGCACTTCCGAGACATGCACGAGATGTGTAGGTTATACTAGATCTAAGGTCACTACTGAGAGCAGACAATGCGGGACATCTTCTGGAGGCTGCCCTCGCGCACCATCAATACACTGGATCTCGCCAATTTCTCGACGTCATGATTCGGGTGCGTCCGCCCTGTCTTAGCCTGACTGACATCAGAACGTCGCCTGTCTTAGCCGTGTCGTCGGACCCAACCAGAACCAGCTTCATGCCTACCCTGGCCACCCAGAGATCGAGCTAGCACTGTTGCGTCTGTATGCGCTTACAGGCAACGACGAGCATCTACAGTTCGCGAGATACCTTCTGGCGGAGCGGGGTCGCAAACGGCCTGAGTTTGACAATGAGACTTTCTTCGAGTACGAAGCGAGACAACGGGACGACCTGCTCGTGCCGCACACGCTCGACTCGATCCACGACCTCTCGTACCACCAAGCCCACCTTCCGCTCCACGACCAAGATGATATCCTGGGGCACAGCGTCCGCGCGTTCTACCTGCTCACGGCTTGCGCCGACCTGGGGGGTGAGTACGGGGAGGATGCTAAACGCCTCTACCTCGACACTGTGCAGCACAAGATGTATTCGACTGGCGGCCTCGGCACATGGCCAAGGATCGAAGGCTTCCATCCCGCGCGATACCACCTTCCACAGTCAACAGGTGAAGGTGGATGCTATGCTGAAACATGCGCAAGCATCGCCTTGATGATGACTTGCGAGCGCATGCTGTCACATCGGCTTGACGGAGGTGTACGGGATACGCTCGAACTAGCCTTTCTGAACAATGCTCTGGGAGGAGGGTCGCTCGATGGCCAGCAATTCTCTTACGCCAACAAGCACGCGACTTGGGGAGATGAGACGGCTATCCGGAACGATTGGTTTGAAGGTGAGCACGAGCCGGAAGATGGAGGCTAAGACTAGTCTGTTGCTGCCCACCAAACCTGTCGAGAACGCTTGGCATTCTCGGTGGCTACACTTGGTCAGCCCAGGTTGATGCCAAATTGAGAGTGATCTCCGTCGACGTCTACTTGTTCACCGGCGCGCAACGGACGCTGCAGCTTGCCGATGGCGAGAAGGCGGTCATCAAGCTCGTCACGCAGATGCCGTGGGCGGGACACAGCGAGATTTCGGTCGAGGCTCCGCAGGGTTGGTCGTGGCGGCTGGCTATTCCGAAGCCGGAATACGCTTCCTCGTACAAGGTGCGCAAGAGCTGGCTCTCTCACCACACAAATGACAACGCTCACGTGCAGATCTCGGGCGCGAAGATCGACCACTCCGAGAACGGATACAACTTCGTCCGCCTACTGTCTGCGAGTCGCATCACGGTCGACTTCGAAATGCCGGCTCAGCTTCTTGCCTCTCACCCTCTTACAGGATCGGACACGCTGACACTACAACGTGGCCCAATCGTCTACACCGCAGAATCAGTTGACAACGTCGAGCTTGAGACCGACCATCCTCATTTCGAGGGACTAGGAATTCGGTCCGACACAACGTTCCATGCGACGAACAAGGACATCGCCGGACTTACCGTGATTATGCTCGAGACTGAGTCAACAGGAGCATATGTCTCCGCTGGAATAGATGAGCGGCGGTTGTATCGCCCTGTCCAGGCGGAGGAGCAACGGTGGGTAGCATTGGAAAAGCCTCTCATCTTTGTTCCCTGGTTCGCTAGGGCAAACAGGGGCGGCAAGGGGCACGTGCGAACAGCTTTTAGACGAGTGGACTAGTTCATAGTAAGAGGGCGCAAATGCAATCCGATATGAACACGTTCCGGAAATCTGACGACCTATCTACGCGAGCGGCCAATTGGCAGATTGATCATCGCTCACAATGTCCGTGGTGCGCCCTCAAAACTTGATGAGCCGGCACGACGCCCTTGATTCTTCCGCCCGATCACCCCTTGCTTCGGATTTGGGTTCCAGCTGCGGCCGAGTGCGCGGAGCCGCATGGTCGCCAAAGTGTAATGTGTATATTTAGCAGCCACAGGCTCAAAATCAGGACTCTGAGCGCTAATTCCGAAGGTCGGCTGGGAGACCGGGTGACACAGTGCCTCGTTTCGCAGAGCGTTGCCTTCTCCATTTAGCAAGCATAATGCTAATATAATATACACGTTTGTCGCACATGATGGCTGCTCGATCAAATGACCGACAACGTGCGCTATCGGTGTACCATTTGCAGCACTGCCGCAGCAATGACTGGCGCGTGATCACACGTTCTACCATGCTAGACAAACGACCGGAAAACCTGTCCGGAACTTGCCGTGAGCCATCGGCGACTATAAAGACTTTCGGTCAGACGACCCATTACTGGACAAGTTGTTGCGGCCACAATACCATCGGGAATGTCGACCACTCATAGTGTTGGCGAGACCGCGTTCGACGACAAGAGCTCTCCGAACATAACGGCGCAAGACCATGGACGGGTCCCCGCTCTCACCATCGACGGCCAGAGCCGCACGGAGGAGGATGCAGCGCCGAACGGAAAAGTCACGGCCAGCATGTCAGACTACTTCACCTTGCTAGCTTCGGGATTTGGTAGGTCTTCTCAGGCCCGGCCGAGAGGTGCTGACGAAGAGCGCTCGTATCGGACGGCTTCCAAAACAACCTGCCATCCTACTTTAACCTCGCTTTCAAGAAGCTGTACCCAAAGGTCTACAACAGCACCGTCTCCACTCGAGTCTCCAACTCGCTCCTCGTTGGAGAGGTCTTGGGACAGATTGTTGTCGGCATCGTCTGCGACAGGGTTGGGCGAAAGACGGCAATGGTGGGCACAACAATGTTGATCGTCATCGGGGGCATCTTGGCGACCGCATCGGGACCGGCGTCCAACCCCGCCGGCATGTTCTGGATGCTGACCGTCGCGCGGGGGATGGTTGGAGTCGGAGTAGGAGGAGAATACCCAGCCTGTTCGACCTCTGCCTCAGAGTCCGCCAACGAGAAGTTTGGCCGGGACAGAGGAAAGGTGTTTATCCTGGTCACCAACTTGATGCTCTCCATAGGATCGCCCATCGTCATCTCGCTCGCACTGCTTATCCTCGGCGGATCGCACTATGGTAATACGTTCAAAGGCCACGACGCGTACATCCTGCAGTACACTTGGCGGGTCTTGATGGCTATCGGGGTGGTGATCCCGCTCACGGTGTTCTACTTCAGATTGAAGATGATGAACAGGTGGGTCATCACGTGTCAAGGTAATTGCCGCATCACTGACGCATCAGTAAGCTGTACCGACGAAACAGCCTCAAGCGATCCATGCCGGCAGGCGTGTATCTCTTGATTCTGAAGCGTTATTGGCGCACTTTGATCGGTACCGCTGGTACATGGTTTCTGTACGATTTCGTCAGCAAGTCAACGCCATCTTAGACGTAGCCTGCGCTGACTCGTAGCTTTCCCGAACGGTATCTTCAGCTCGACCATCATCTCCGAAGTCATTCCCCACGCCACGTTGATGGAGACATTGGAATGGAACTTGCTCCTCTCGGTTCTCTCGCTTCCCGGTGTCTTCCTCGGCGCTGCGGTTGTCAAGTACACGGGTCGACGCAACCTCCTCATGATGGGCTTCTCGGGATACATCGTCTTCGGCCTCATCGTCGGAATCTCGTTCGACAAGATTATTAAGGTCATCCCCGCCTTCATCATCATGTGTAAGTTGGATCTGCACTGCGAGGGCTTGGCGCTGAGATCGCAGACGGCTTCATGCAGAGCAGCGGAAACTTTGGGCCGGGCAATGTGAGTTGGACGGATCCTCTTCAGCGTCTCTCGCTGACCAATACCAGATGGAGGGGACCATTTCCGCCGAAAGCTACCCGACATCAATACGAGGCACTTGCTACGGCTTCTCTGCCGCCATCGGCAAGACGGGAGCCGCTCTCGGCACCCAAGCTTTTACCCCTATTCAGGCTCATCTCGGCAAACGATATACATTCATCATCGCCGCGTGCTGTGGTCTGGTCGGTGTGCTCCTGGCTTTCTTCTTTGTCGAGGACAAGGGCAAGGACAAGCTGGAGAAGGAAGACGAAGCTTGGAGGCAGTATCTCGTGGAGAATGGTTATGCGGCTCTGGACATGGGCGACGGTACCGCTGGGTTCACCAATGCGGATGAGAACAATGAGATCGAGGCGCTATCCTTTGAGAAGTGAAGTGCCCATGAGACGTGAGACGGGCTTGCAGATCTATGCATATCGCTCCTCAAGTCCGTCTGATATTTTTGGTGCCCCTTGTCTATCTCCAGAAGCTCTGAACCCATCGCAGCGGGGAGAGAAGTATTGTGTCCATCCACCACAACATTCTGAACAAATTGCTCACTCGTTTGGCGGCTTCCGGACCAAAGAATACCGCGAGGTTGTCTCTCGAGGAGGTCATCTCCCCCGACGCCCGCTTCATCATGCCAGCCTCGTACAGTCGCAGGGTGCGATGCAGATTCTCGGTGTCGGGGAAGGCAGGCTTCACTTGGGCGGCCGACTGTGAGCTGCCCCGCCAGAGTCTGATGTAAAAGGGAGCAGGCGTGGCTGCGTTGCCTGCGGAATAGAGCGCGACCAAGGCACGACCAAGATCAAGGGCATCTGCGAGTGCTGGAGATCAGCGACCCGAAATGTGTACAGATCTGGTTTAGGTGAATCACCTTGATTTACTCCTTCGCCCGCAAACGGGGACATGACATGCGCGGCGTCGCCTGCTGTCAGCGCATCCCAAACCTGTCAACAAAGCTGGATTACGCACCCATGACGGTCACGCCTTTGAGGTTGGTTGTCCACGTATGTTCCGGGTCATACGCGTAGATGCGTCTAGGCACAATTGTCTCCTCCTCGCAAGCGTCGATCACCTCTTCCACCAGGGCATCCCAGCCGGGGTACATCGTCTTGATCCAGTCTCTGCGGCTGCCCACTTTCGGCAAGGGATTCTCATCCACGTACTTGTGTACCACGTTGAGCGCGGCGTAGATTTTGCACTTCCCGCTGGAATTCATTTGAAGCATGATTCCCTTGCCCTGACCCAAGATCCACAACGCGCCGGTGCCGACACGCTCTCGTATCTGCTTCGACATCGCAGCGGCCGGGATTTGCATGTCGTACATTGTCACGCCGGAATATGGTGGCCGTACCGAGTGGAGCAGGGGCGTGATTCTCGAAAATGCGCCGTCTGCTCCTATCAAGATGGGAGTAGTGAATGTCGTGCCGTCTGTAAGGTTGAGCTCGTAAGTCGTGTCGTCGATGACGCGGACACTGTCCAAGCCCTTCCCCCACTGCACAGTGTTGGGCACGAGCGCATCAAGGAGCAGGTTCCGAAGGTCAATTCTGAGGTTAATCGTCGCCAAAACACACGGCCTCGACCTACCGGTCGATCTCTGGGCGTCCGCGAATGGGACCCGTCGCGTCCGCAGCGGATACGTTTCCATCCTCGCTCCACCACAATTTGCCGGTGTCATCCATGATGCGGACGGCCTCCCCTTCCGATCTCATGAGCACGCGCGCTTGTTCCGTTAATTGAGTCTCGCGAAGGGCCGCAAGTCCTGTCGACTCGTGCAAGTCCAGCGAGCCACCCTGTGTGCGAGCATCAGGAGACGCTTCGCGCTCGTAGATCGTGCACGGGATGTGGTGTAGCTGGAGGTATCTCGCGAGTAGAAGACCAGATGGACCGGCTCCGACAATGACGACAGGAGGACAACTGGTATCTGCTGCGGGCGACATCTGGCGAGGGTAGAATGATTGGAGCGAGATGTCGTCCTTTGTTGTTTCGCATACGCGTACGAAAAGCTTTATATACGTCCGAATGATCGCCGAATGATCGGGAACGTCGATCGACGAGCACCTTGGTGTCTTCGGTGGCCGAGGGGATAGGGTGGTCAACGTGCAAAAGTCATTTGCCCGTGGGGGAGTGATATACAGTAGTCGTGCACCGTCCTGCTCATAACGTGTCCCCCGAGTTAAGTGCCGAGCGCACAAAGCCGCACTTCCGCTGATGGAGATCGCCCGTGGGCGTATGTGCCGGCATCATTCACTGGCGAGGCCAAAGAGTCTCGGCACCGAGGGTAAGTGAGGTGTCGCAAGACATGTGTACTAGACTAAGCCATTATGATTGCAAGGTCGCCGGTCTCGGTATCC
>CAUG01000011.1:0-33282 GCA_000442785.1 Papiliotrema flavescens NRRL Y-50378
GGAAATCTGGTATTCTAGACCTTAACTCAGGACGTACAGCCCGAAAGATTTCATTTGCGTTGCATCATTCCAGTTTGGAGGCGGCTGCGCAGGATGCTGTAAACCGTAGACATGCTCCTGAAGCTGTGCCTCTCCCTCTTCTTTTCACGCTTCCCCGTTTGCCTCGCCCAGAGTATGTCCAATATGATCTGCCCCTGACACGTGCGTGGTGCAATCAAGATTTCAGAGCGTTGTTGGTGCCCCCTGCCTCACTGAGCTGTGACTGCACTTGCACCCTTCGACTGATGGAGTCGGACGAAGGCAATGACCGGCCGATGGAGCCGGACCGCTTATAGACTCATTTCCGATGGTGTTGGATATCTCCAACCTTGGCACTGGTGTCAAAAGGGGGCGGACAAAGGTCAGGCGTGTGTCGCTCCGTTTCGAATACGGATTGACGCTGCCTGGGGCATTTCCGGAGCAAATATGAGCCTGTTCGTGTCCACAGTGCCTACACTACCCGCTGAATACCGGCTCTACACCTGTATGTCATAGTACAAATATGAGCGCATCGCTGTCTTCCCTTGCCGTTCAATGCCAAAAATACTCTGATGCAGCGAAAGGAGGGCGACTTAGATTGAGGCCTGGAGCTGATCTCCCGTCGCCAACCGGGTAATGACAAGCGCCACTCTCGAGTCCACGGCGCAAATGCGCACACGATACCTGCACCCAGAAGAAGACCGCCCCACAATCTATACCAACGTCCTTTTTACTTTGCGCTCTACGGCGTCATGGATGTGGGAGCGCGAGGATACCAGGGCATGCAGGTCAGCCACCAGAGAGTACATAATATGTTCCCCAGGCTTTGTCTGAACATCGTACTACCCCAACTGACTCATATCCGACCGCAACTCGGATCGTTCCCATTTGCTTACTTCCAGCGTCATGTCGTCCGTTACCAATCCATCTTTGGCGTCTGACACGCATGGAGGGACTACCTCAGGCGCCACTCAGACAGCTGCAGGGGTCACAGACCCATCTCTGGAGCGTGTGGCGCCCGTTTTTGCCTCTACCAGAGGGGACATGGCGATCAACTTTGCCACCGTGGTATGTGCCCACCCGCCCACAGAGGACGCTGATGGATCCGCGACATGTGGACGCCTTGGTAACTATCTCGCCGTCCAAGTGACCTTTTGTCTTGTCTGACTGTCAGAGTTCCCCAGATTGAAGCCTCTGGAGGAAGAGTGAGCTGATAGTACTTTTTTCTACTCAAGCGCTGATAGAACAGCGCGGGCAGGCCCAGGCCCAGGACGCCACCAAAGAGATTCCTTGTCACTGACCTGGGATCCCAAAGAATTCAGTCAGACTTTTTGAGCTCCTTGGATCTCAAATCCCGCGTCGGTGTCGCCCCAGTCAGCTTTGGGTAAGCTAGATTGCGCTATAGCAGGGACTTCCCGTACCCCGACGCACTTGTCGTTTACGTCAGAGACCACTTGCAGAATCCTACAAATGTCTTCCGAGCCGATCTGCCCCATCGGCAGCACCTCGAGGGCAAACTCAGCTTCTGGGACCAAGACACCAGCTCCAAAGCATCTTTGGTTAGGAGCTACACCTGTACAAGACTATCACTGACGAGCTCACAGGTGCACACTTCCACCGCGATGGGCGTGTTGACAAAGGACTTGCCCAATTGCATCGAAGGTGTGTGAACCTAGGATCCGGCGGCATTATAAAATGGCCATTGACGACAGACTTCAAGGCCAAGGGCTATGACGTCGAGGAGGCCCTTCTGCAGCTGGCCCCTCTGATGAAGGAACACGGGTCAGATTATCTCAACAGCGTGAGACACCAATCCAAGAACCTGCACACGGAAACAGTCGCAGAGACCGACTGGGTAGAGTTGCAGAAAATCAAATTCATGAACGACCTTGGGGATGTGGTAGGTGTCTCACACGCACTGAGGTCGCTGAAGGCAGAGAGACCATGACGCTTGCCAGCGAAAGAACCGACGAGAAGGGGAGTGACAAACTCATTATCAGCTGACTGCCCGGCTGACCGCCAGCGGCGAGCACTTGCCCAACGATTCTGGATCCCAATACAGGTGACCCGATCGCTACCATCCTGACGTCTCAATGGCGCCCCGCTGAGAACGCATACGTGATTGGTAAGTGACTGCCTGAAGGCGTCAATGAACTCCCATCAATGTAACTTTGACTCATTCCAGAATGGGCAGCTGGATTGGTCGACGCGGGCGAAAGTCCGGTGTAAGCATGCCTCCATTATTCGTCGGACTGGCTGACCTGATAGGACGGCAGCTTGGAGGGAGCTGAAGGAGGAGGCGGGATTCGACAAAGAAGAACACCATGGCGTTCTTCTTGACAGCTACGAGTCCGCTTCAAAAGACGGAGGGTAAGAACAGAACCGAGCTCGGCACAGTGTCACTGACGAACAGATTCTGTGGCAACAGAATCAGCGACGTCTTTGTCAGCGTGAGAGGTCAACCAGACGGCAAGTTGCCAAAGCAAGACCTTGACGACGTCAGTTCGATAGAAGAGAGCTGTTGCAGATATAAGCTGACTGTCAGGGAGAAGTCTTGACCCGTCACTACGTTTCCCTCAAGGACTTCAGTGCAACAGTGGACGGTGAGTGAAGTCCGTCTATCTTTGCGCTGATTAAAGATTTCAGAAAGAAAGGTTGCATCATCGACAGAACTGTGGCCTGGCAGGCGTCCTGGGCGAAGCGGGGGATTCTCAAGGACTGGAATTAGCGGCACAGGTCAAATTCCGCAGATTCACACATTTACAATGTCCGGCCGGCGTCCATTGTGTTTACAGTATTCTCCTTGTGTCTGAACTCCTCCGAACTGTCTTCCGAATGCGCTCTCTGTGTCCGAACTCCTCGGACATACCACGCATGCATATCGGCTGACGCGAGACCAAATCACGTCTTGCTCCCAGCTTCCAAATGAGTCACGCTATGGTCTGGTTGGAGACTCCAAGTGAGGCATACGGCGAAGGACCAGCTCTTGTAAGTCCATCAGCATCCCAGGGTGAAGTTTTCTACCATTTTTTCAGGCTAGACCAACCCCCACTTGTCTGCGTTGCGGTGTCACTATGCGTGTCTATGTATATGTGGTCTGAACAAGGGCGCCTGACCAGATAACGAACAGCAAAGAGACGTGCGTGAGACCGGCACGTCCCCGTCCACACCCCGAGCTTTGGTCCGCGGGCCGGCAGCCGGACGTGCGTAGGTGGCGTTGTTGATCAAAGGAGACTCGCCGGACCAGGTTGACACTGGCAGGAATGGCAGTCGTTGCCATGAGCACCTTGCAAACATGACACACGTTGCAACCCCCTCATTTGCCTCGTATTACGCCGAGCTGATCAAAGGTCAGGCAGACGATGAAAGGATCCGCTTACTGTACACGGCAATATAGGGGCAACTACTCGTTCAGGAGGTGCGTAGAAGATACCCTCTCGATTTCCGCGGATCATGTTGCAGCACAAAGAAGCACATTTCCGCGTTCTTCGGTGGGGCGAAGCGATGCCCAGAGCTCCACATGACGTGCAAATGAAAGGCTGATTGCGAGAGAGACTTGAGTGACCGAAGGTGTATTAAAAGGCGTGTTTGGGGCATGCGGACCGACATATTCCACTACTGACACTTCCTACTATACACGCAGACTACAGCATGAGCAACCACCCGAGCATTGCCGCCAACAGACTTGTGAGCTCTCCTGAGGCTCTCGATGATACTTTCGTTCCTATTACTTGGGACGACAAAGGCGTGGCTTACACATTCATCGTGTATACTCCATCGGTTTCCACTGTGACAAGTGCCATGGGGACCGAGCCTCGTCACATCCGTGAGCAGCACCAATAATAGTACAAGAGAGGTTTCAAAGCGGGCTGACGCTCAGACTTCCCTGCTCTGTCCAACACCGGCGCTTCGAGCAGAAAGTACGCGAGCGACCCGGTCGGCTGGATGATACTGATGACAGATCTGCCTCTAAAGGGCTTCTCGAGTTTCATACCGTGTTCGAGAGAGAAGAAACCGTCAAGGGCACGAACAAGACGATGACTGTGCCAGTCAAGCTCCAGCTTCGTCCGCACAGAGACTACGGCGCGGCCCTCAGCAGCGAGAACCAGTGAGTTGACGCCGGAGCTGTGCCAGGGCGAGGACGGGCTTCGTACCAACGGATAGGCCACCGGAAGAGCAAGCTGTCCGACTCTACAGAACGGACCACTTTGGACTGGACCTCGAGAACCATCACTGGAACGCGCCTAGAAAAGTCTTCGCTGTAAGCCAGGGCAATCCCGCTCGGTCTCGCTGACATGTGTGCAGGATCATGATTCCGTCGCGTACGCGGTCCCGCTCAGTGACCTGTCCAAGTGCCTCTCGCGTGAGTGTTCGGCTCTCCTGGTGACAGGTGTAGAGAGCTTGGCTCATGCGTGTAGACTTCCAGAATACCGGTGCAACGATCCAAACGGCTCTCAGCCGACTTGCACCGGATATGTCCATGCACGGATCTTCTTACTTGGAGAACATGCCGTTAGCAGGACCAATGATCTTGAGTCGTGGGGTCAAGGACTCCACTGACAAGTTCGAATTGAGGGCCGGTAGGTTCAGAGACCAAAAGGGGCACGATGTGAGTTCCTTGTGCTCGAGCGCCGGGAGCACTCTGAGTGCACTTATGCCAGGGCAATTGGAGCGCTTTGCACCGTACCACCAGAACCCACCATGGAATTGATTGTGAGTCGACCGGATTGGCCCGTGGCACGCGTATATATCTCACCCACAGCGGTACATGGCATCGTCGTGAGGAGCAGACCGACAGATGCACTGCCGTACATTCTTTTCAACAAGCAGTACCGCCCGGGCCCCGACAGGGACATGATCGGTACGAGAGTCGCGAGCGATATCCACATTGACGTTCAGAATTTGCTGCGGGCAAAATGGACGCGACTGACGCAAGCCCAGTGTAGGCAAATCTACGTCTCATACATGCCCACAAGGCTGAATTCAGTACGGCTATGCTCAGAGAGGTGAAGGAAGAGGTCGGTTATCAGAGTAACGTGAGCAAGGAGGACGCTGTGAAGCTGTCAATCTGGTACGATTCGCCTCTCGTGGAAAAAGATCCTGGGTATGTGCATGCCCCACGCGTTTTGGGCTTGATGGCTAATTTACAGGGCGACGGATTGCAACGCGAAATTCTTTGGCTTGCATGTCAGAGTCGGAGAGAATGACCCTCGCAAGCAGGAGACTGGCGAAGTGAGTTCATCCGGAGGTGTAGAGCTGAGTACGAAGCACGAGCACATCGAAACGATCGAAATCCGGCTGGATAGAGTGCCTGTCGAGCTGAGAGGCGAGTTCCTGGGACTGTGGCTAGTTGGCCGGGTGACTGATTGCAGAGTACTCGGAACGAGGTTGCGGTATCGATATGATCACCAGCGCGATGGTGTCCGGGATGTTGCTGGCTTACGGTCATCACGACGGATTGACAAAGAGCGCGGATTGGAAGAGCGAGGCGGAAGACATAACCAGTCTCGTCTAATGTGTTTCTGGCTTGAATCGTGTGGCGCAATTGAGCACCACTTCGCCGAGTTCCGGCGCTCGTTTTCCCGTGAGCGCATTGACGATGCTGGTCAGTTTTTGAGGCTTCATTCCGAATCATTTAATGAATTTGTACTAGGGCGAGAGGGCCTACTGGTCGAAAACCTGCCTCACGTTCTGTCTCAAGCGATTTAAGTGAATAATGTAATTACACTGCCTGGGCGACGACAATTGCAGCTATCGCTATCCGCAGGGGTCAGTTCGTTCGGCTTCCGAGGGGACTGCTGATAGGCTGACATATCTGTGAAGAAGCGAGAGGGATAGTGGCATGGGCCAAGCACGCACAATCGACGAAATTTCCCGAGTAAGTGCACGCGATGTGGCGCAGGTTGCGCGGCTGCGCTCGTCATGTGGGCACTTCACCGACATTTCCTTTTTACGAAATGTAAACAGCAACCTCTGATGCCAAGGATCAGGCATGCAAGAACAGTTAGAGTGACCTTTGGTCGATGTCGTGGTTGTCACGACATCACTTGATGAACACCGCGAACAGTCCGCCTGGGTCGAGTTGAAGTTTGGACGACAAGGCTGGCCAGCCGCGATTTCTGAGGCCTCTGAGGCCTCGGAGAGTAGTGCTTGTCCAAACCTATCGAGACTGTACACCGTTTGTCAAAGCCTCCTGTGACAAGATACAACAGCACTCGCCTTGAGACCAGAAAGGTGATTTCTGGATCACAAGCCCTCCCATCGATGGCCCAAGTGTCGAGCACGAGCCAATGCTGACATGTACATACGGTGCGGACGGGATACCCGAGCTAGGAGTATGACATTTGGGGATCTTGACGGCCCGCTACTTGGCAGCCTATCTGTAAGCTGAGTTTTGAAGCGATGACTGAGTTAATTGGCATATCGCGTAGCTGAAGAACGCTATGACGGCGGCCAACGATGTCGCGCGCCCGCGTTGTATGTCCCCACCGCCTCGATCGTCTTCCCCGTCTGCTACAGCATGTGCGGCCTTGTCGTACAGGTCCTTACGCGTGTGATGTGTCTGTGTGCGGTGACTCTGCTGGGGCGCTGCAGACCGCGGGGGTCAGGGTGAATGCCGACAAGCTGCCACCTGCCCGCCTGAGACGGCGACCTCCGCCCGACGTCATTACCCATGAGAGAGAGCATGCTTTGGTCCTCCTTCAACGGTGTCTCTTTGTCTCCTGGCCTTGCATGCGATACCTCAACCCCTTTTCGAGCTCCTTTGTTGCCGTACGACCTGCTGCAAACTGCTCACCGACCATAGTCAACTGCTTGCGCGTCCTCAGAGGTCTCCACACAAGCTCAAGTATGGTGCAGAAGCCCGAGATTCTAGGTGCCGAAGAGTATAAGACCGACGCGAAATGGCTGAAGCTGGAAAACATCAAGTGGAAAGATGAGACGGGAAAGGAGGTGATTGCTTCCTGCAAGTGACTGAGACAAAGAGCTGATTCCAGCGTAACTGGGAGGTCGCAAACAGGGCCAATCGATCCAAAGCCGGCGTTGATGGTGCGCTGGCGCCAGGCCACCCCGAGCACGTACTCACCTTCCAGCTGTTCACATCCTCGCTCTTCTCGAGCACCCCAAGAAGCCGCTCTCCACCATCTTGATCGAACAGTTCCGCCCACCTGCGGGAGGCACGGTCATCGGTACGCCACAATTTATGCGGAACTGGACGACTGCTCATCGCTAGAGTTCCCCGCTGGACTGGTGGATGAGGGCTACGATGCCGAGTGAGTCGTCATAGCAGGCTTTAGATCGCTTGCGTGTCCGCCCACTCATGCCAAGATCTACGGCTCTGAAGGAGCTGTACGAAGAGACAGGATACGGGTCGGGCAAAGAGGGTGGGAATGCCTCAGTGGAGAACGTGTCAAGCGTCATGGTTAAGGACCCCGGGTAGGGCCAGCAAACAATGGCATGGCTACCGCTGACGACTAGGATGACTGGCGCCAATTTCAACCTGGTCACGGTGAGGGTGAAGCTTGGGGAGAACGATCCGGACCCAGAGCAGCACCTCGAGGAGGTGAGTTCAGGAGTCGGGGCCATGAAGTTGACAGGCAGGGCGAGCACATCGTCACGCGTATTGTGCCCATCACGGACCTGAGTGCTACCCTCGAAGGTGAGTGACGGACGTTCAAGCATCATGCTGTTCTAATGCGTTGCAGACTACGTGAAGAAGGGCTTTATCATCGACGGCCTGGTAGGGAGCGTGGCTCTCGGACTCAAGCTGGCGGGTAAATGATCAGGCTCTGTGAATCAGGCTGAAGACTCTACCTCTTCCTTCTCATATTGTACAAGCTGTGTGCATGTATCATAGTTCGATCACCATTGAGGTCAACCGAGACCGCTTTAGCAGCCTGGTCAACAATTGCCTTTGGAATTGCCTGTTTAGGCAAGCGTGTGGCCGCCAATCTGATAGAGGATGATTTCATTCCGGATTACTCACTCTGTCGACATGATGATTTCGGTTGATTTGTGATCATCTCATAATATCCACTTCGCTGTCACCGCAAGATCATCAGTGCTATCTTTAAACGATCATGTCTTCGAACCACGTCGAAGTCACCTCGCCAGAGCACTTCAAGGAGCTCCTTTCGGCCGATCTCAAACGGGTCTCATGCCTCAACTTTTGGGCTCCATGGGCTGAGCCATGCGCCGCTTTCAACAAGGATATCGAGGCGGCTGCGGCCAAGTACCCCTCGGTCCTCTTTCTGAAGGTGAGCAGAGCTGTCCGTGAAGACCATATGGCCTCTATTTGCATAGCAAGCGAGAGATGCAAGGCTATCGTGCCGCTGATTGCAATGGCTTCAAACGCTGATTCGCAGATCGAGGCCGAGACCCTCGCCGACATTTCAGAATCGTTCGACATCGAGGCCGTCCCCTCCGTCCTCTTGCTTCGTGTGAGTATTGGACTCTGTCCTGGCTCGCTTCGATCATTGCGTCGCCTAGATTACAATCCCCGCAACACCTGTCGTGCCACGGCTTCACGTCGTCTGCAGGCGCTGCCTTCGGCGCCCGGACACGGTGGTGAATGCTCGCACTCCGTCTCTCTTCGTCTGTCCTCGCGCACGGCATGACGTAGCGTGCTCGCTCTTACCTTTCATCACCCCGTCATATGCTCCACCGTCGCGGGAGAGCCGAGGGCACTGCGATAGAGTACTGCTCTATGGTCGCCCTCGTCAATCTCCTTTGAACACCTCACGTGTAACTCGCTACTCTAGCGCGCTCTTGTTCCCCAGCTGCGTGCTATATTAGCCGTCCAAGTGGGCGTCTATCCTCGCTCCTTGCCATACTTCTCCATCTCGTCCACAGCTTTGCGCAGCCTCTCCACGCTGAGTGACCGCTGACCTAGTGATACCTCGATACACCTCCCCTCTGCTCTCCTCCCACGCCTCCAACATGGACTCGACGCCACTCACATCCCCTATCCGGCGTCCAATCCTACTCAACAAACACTCCTCACCTCTTAATCCCAACGCGAATGATATCCCTCACGCCATTGCGATTCCCCGCCGTCTATCCGGCTCCAATGCTGGCATTCCGCGATCTCCTACGTCGCCAACTCGATTCCTCGCTCGCACGCCATTATCTTTCCTTTCTTCGTCGCCCTCAAAATCCCGCGCATCACGGACGTCGACCATGACATCTTCTATCGCATGGCAACTCCAAACACCTCCTGCGGATCCGAACCCGGGCTCTCACTTGGCTCTTCCGTCTCCCAAATCCTTGGCCCCGGCCGATCTCATCACGACATCCAATACCGGCTCGGCCGCTCACGTCTCCACTCGGCCACTTGTCAAAATCCCTTTGGTCGACGCGACCGACCCAAATCACTTGATGGGAACCGGCCCTTCACCTTTGCGGCACAAAATGGTTTACCTGCAATCGCTGCCGCCCTCGCCCCCTATCGTGATACCCTCTGCGAAACTGCTCGAACTATCACCTGGCGGACGGGCTAACGCGGATGATCAACACTCGATCGCATCACCTTTTGTCAACTTGGTCTCCACGGCGTCACCGGTGTGCCCTGTCCATGGTCCACCCGTTACCTTGCCATTCGCCGATTCCCGCCGTTCGTGCCTACAACGACGGCAATCGTCTCTGTCCCGCGAACTGGACTCGCTGCACCTTGCCGACTCGTCGAACCCCACGCGCGATGGTACAACGTCGAATCATGATGCTGACGTGTCCGAACCCAACTTAATGTTCACTGTGTACATCCGGCCCGATCATTCGTCCCCATGAAACGGAACACGACTTCACTACATCCGGGATCGCTCGTTCTCGCGAATCTTTATTTCATTCTAATACAACAGGGTCACACACTTCTGGCTCGTCACTCCGGCGCTGATACCAACCTCCTCATCGCTCTTCTTAACCAACACTCTGGTATTGCTCCAACATCGTCCACTCCCCAAGCCACCTCGTCCGCCACCCCCGCTGCGCCTGAAGCCGCCTCACGCCCGCGCACCGAAGAGGAGATAACAGCTCGTTGCAAGGAGCTCATGAACAAGCACAAGGTCGTGCTCTTCATGAAGGGTAATCCCTCTGCACCGAAATGTGGCTTCTCGAGGCAGACAGTCGGCCTCCTTCGTGAGAAGGGCGTTGAGTTTGCCTGGTTTGACATCTTCAGCGATGAGGATGTCAGGCAAGGCTTGAAGAGGGTGAACGATTGGCCTAGTGAGTGACTGAGTTGTGTTCTCGGCGAGGTCGCTGACTTGAAGCTTTCCCGCAGATCATCGTCAACGGAGAGCTGGTTGGCGGTCTCGACATTGTCAAGGAGATGATGGAGAGTGGCGAGTGGGATGAGGTGATGGGCGGAGATGACGAGGATGAGAAGATGGACGACAAGGCTTAGATGTGCATGAGATCACAATCAGGATTTGTATATAGTAGAGATCGACCGGTCCGTCACCACATGCATCACGATTTCCGGAGCGAAGTTCTGAAGTGTGTGGGAACAGTGCTGAACTTGTGCGCATGCATGCATGCATGTGCATGCATGCATGACGTGATCCAGTGGCCCAGCTGTGAGGTGCCTAGGTGAAACCATGTGCCACACCTGGGTGATCCGAGTGGCGGAGTTGAAACGCCGAAGCGGGGGCATGCCCACGCTCTCACTCGGACACCCGGACTCACCCACCGCACCGTCACTCGAAGACAGACGTACAAGGCATCTTCCACTCAGCTGTAGCTGTAGCAGCCTTCACCTCACCCACCCCTCACTCGCTTCTCGCCATCTTGACCACGGCTTAGGGCGGTCCCATTACTGCATCCCTAGTAGCGTGCATTCCCTCCGCAGCTCGGATCACTCGCACGCTTAGGTCGAACCCGCAGAGACAACCGTAAACCTTCGTCAAAGTCCGACCGGATTTCATCCTTCCTCGCCCATCCACCTTCCTCCTCACGGCGTGCCCCCTATCCTGCATCCCCCGAAGGGATGGATCAATGAACATCCGCCCGCATCCTCTTCACCCTGGCCTTCAGTCCTCAGCAAGAACCCCCGTCACCCTCTCAGGCCTGAGGGAATCGCTATAAATCGACTGTACACCTACGACAAATGTCCAATCCTCCGCCGGGACTCGGTGGAGGAGGTGGGCTACGCGGTCCACCGCCAGGATTTGGCGCACCGCCGCCAGGCGGTCGGCAGGATGGCGCGGACGGTAACGGAGCGTCGGCAGGGGGAGGAGGAGGAGGATCCGCTCGAGCAGCCTCGGCGGCGTTGACGATTGTTCGAGCACAGATTGTATTCCTATTAACAACGTTCACGGAGGAGAGCTTTGAGAGCGCGTCGGCGGAGATACGCACGGTGAGTGTCAAAGTGATCATGGCTGCATTCGCCGGGAAGGCCGGGCGGAGTCGCTGGCCAGAGTGGTGTTCTAGGTTGAAAGGAACTGTTAAAAGCAACCATGAACATTGGGAAACATTGTCAAGACTTGTGCTGACGAGTGCAGCTTGCATCAACAAACGGTCCCGAAATGTATCACCACTTCCTGCGTCGTACTTCGGTGGTCGCCAACCCCATCCTCCAAACGGTCATTCAGCACTCGCAGCAGTACCAGGACGACCCCGCCGCGCCCCCTCCCAGCATCCCTACATCTGGCCAAGCAGCTCTCGCATGGCGTCTTCTCGTCACCGAAGCGATCAGGGCATCGAGGGACGTAACGCTCGCCCCTCACTTTGCCCTCGTGATGCTCTCGCCTTCGCAGGGCACGCCGCTCCCCCTTCCCTCGATGCGCGTCTTCAATCTTCCTCCAACGTATCTCTTCGCCCAATCAGCCTTCACTCTTGCCGCCCCGCACGTCTTTCCCCCTACGCATCCATCGACAGAGGTCTTCCAGTCCATCTTGCGGTCGACACTGACGCCTGCTCTGGAAATGCTCCGATCGCAGATCCCCTTTTGGCAGACAAATGCCGTTCCCGGTCATGCCCCGTACTCGGAGGATCTGACGTTGCAAGAGGCGCGCTCAATCATCCTTGCTGTCTATCCGCGATCTTCTCCGTCAGGCGGGACATCGTCAACCGCATCTTCCCGACCTCCGACGCCTACCAACCCTACCTCTCCTCATCCCGCCTCCCTCAACTCCAGTCAGCGAGCCGCACTGCTTAGCTGCCTGACGGTCAAATTTTCTTCACCCGCTATCATCCTGCAAACCCTGTCCGCTCTTTCGCCAGGAGGACCTCCCCGATCGCACAGCGCTATCCCGTTGGAGGACTTTTTGTTCGAACTCGGGGAGAACCTGACGCAGGACGAGGGGACAGTAGAAGCGGTGATTGGTCGTTGGTGGGGTCCATATCTCCTCGAGCTGGAAGGCCCGGAGAAGACGCAGCTGGTCACGGACGAGGCGGCGAACACGATCATGGGCATCTGTGAGGGCCTACGAGATGGAAGCGGACGAGCTGTCGACTTCCACGGACTTGTCAGAGGTCTTGTTTCGATCGTGAGTCAACCATTTGGGTAAGGAAGAACGCTTACTCCAGGGCGCCATCTCTTTTGTGGAACTGATCAGGAGATTCGATACGCCAAATACCATTGCGGCGTTTCACACCTCGCTGCCACTTCTCCTGTCATTACTCGCCATCCCCTCGCAGTCACCCGTTCCACCTATTGCAGGCTTGATCCCCGCATCCCTTGACGCTTCCGTCTGGCAGAACATGAGCTCCCTCTTGGCTGTGCTCAATCATATCACTACACTCCCGCCAGACGCCCTTCCGCTCTTTACTTCGCCTTCCGCCCCGTCACCGGCTGATTTCGCGCGAATCGTGGACCCGCCGACGATTGACAGCTCGATGGGCAAGGCTGCCCGACAGCAGGCCAAGGACATTCAAAGTGCTGGTCTGTGGAACACGCTAGGCTTGATCCAGGTCCTCGTTACTGCTTGCGGAATTGCCGATACCGACAACCCGACTGATGAGACTGCCGACGTCGGGCGGAGAGCGACGGAGCTGTTGGACAAGGCAGCATCTTTGGCGCCCGAACTGGTACTGCTCGCTCTGGAGAAGCTTCCTGTGAGCAGATTATATGACGCTCTCTCATTACTTATGCCAGAAACCTCTCCCTGCACCGGTCAACAACCTGCACGCGAAGCTTGTCTCGACCTACCTATCAACGCCTGCTGCGCAAATCGCGTCTTCGCAACTTGTGTTCCACCAGTTGCAGCAGAATGATCCGGATAGGCTGCTCCAAATCTTGGTAGACTTCTACCTGGAGGACGAGAACAACCTCGGTAGGGTTGTCGAGATCGCCATGGAGGCCAAGGTGAGCTCAGCTGCGAAATGTGGAGTGTGATGCTGATGAGAGATCCTGGACAAGCTCCTCACTGCGGAGAACACGCACTTCGCTCTCGACGTCGCTGCGCTTGCGTCAAACAAAGAGTACCTGGATATTGAGAAGTGGCTTGCGGATGGTGTTGAAGTGAACGGAGACGACTTCCTGCAAAGCATATTCGACTTTGCCGAGCACAAGATCCGATTGGAAATCGAGCACCAGCACCAGCCGGAATCTGTCCCGCCCCTCGCGTTCACTCTTGGCACCGACGTTTACTCGATCCTCATTCGAGTCATCCGAAACGCTCCTGACTTGTCTCGAGAGGACATTGCTCGGTTCAAGCGACTCCGAACGGACATCCTCATCATTCACCCACGATTGCTGAACCTACGCCCGCAGTCGAAGGAAGAACAGGGTTTCTCCGTCGCCAAGTACAGCAAGGAAACCGTCGCGGCAGTCGACGACATGTACCAAAAGATGTACGGCGGCGAAATCAAGATCGACGACGTCGTGGCGGAGCTCAAGCGCTGCCAAAAGTCGGATGAGACCAAGGACCAGGAGCTGTTTGCTTGCGGCCTGCATTCGATTTTCGACGAGTACAAGTTTGTCAAGGTTTATCCGCCCAAAGAACTGACAATGACCGGAATTCTTTTCGGCGCGATCATCGACTTCCGGCTCGTCAAGGACACGCCCGCCTTCGTTGCGACGCGATACGTCCTCGACGCGTGCAAGACGTCGCCACACGAGGCCCTCTATCAGTTCGGTATCAACGCTCTGAGCGTGTTGCGCGCCTCATTGGTCGACTTCCCTGGTCTGTGTCGGTCATTGCTGGAAATCCCGGCGCTGCACGAGTCGCATCCGCCATTGATCAACGACATCGTCGCGGCACTGGCGGAGCGAGAGGATCTCGATTTACAGGGTGGAGTCAAGCTCGCCTTCCCCGCGCTCAAGCTTCCCATCCTAGTCGAGGAGGGCGATGACGAGTTCCGAGAGCCAGATGCGAAAAAGAAGGATCAGATTATGTTCAACGTTAACCAGATCGCCCCGAGCAATTTCGAACAGAAGTCCGCGGACCTCACAAAGATGTTCGAGGACCAATATTCTCGATGGTTCGCCCACTACTTCATCGACGTCCGAGTCAGTCTGGAGGTCAACCGGCACGAGATCTACATGCAGGTTCTCGAGGCGATTAATTCACCCGTCTTGGAGCGACATGTGCTCTGGGAGACCCTGCGAAAGGCGCGCGACTTGCTCAATGCGGAGACGACACTGTCGTCGTCACAAGAGCGGACCACGCTCAAGACGGTCGCATTGTGGCTCGGAAGGATCACCCTCGCTCGAAACAAGCCCCTCCGACTTCGAGAGCTCAATGTCAAGGACCTCTTGATCCAGGGATACGACAACAAGCGGCTCATTGTCGCGATTCCGTTCGTCTGCAACCTGCTCGTTGCCTGCAAGGACTCCCTTGTGTTCCACCTGCCGAACCCGTGGCTGAACGCTGTCCTGGCGCTGCTTGCCGAATTCTACCGCTACGCCGAGCTTCGACTGAACCTGAAATTCGAGATCGAGGTCTTGTTTAGCAAGCTTGAAGTTTCGCTCGAGTCACTAACTCCGTCGGAGCTTTTGCGAACGCATCAACCGCCGCCTCCGCCCCAGCCCGAGCTGCCGAACCGCCTTGACCGAGAGCTGCAACGAGCCACTGCGGAAATTATGAACGGCAGCCAACGCTTCGAGCCACCCGTTGACCCAGCGTTCCAGCGAATGCAGGTCATGCAGACCGAGCAGGCTGCTCAGGCGGCCCAGGACGCCTTCAACCGACGAGTCGAAGAGCTCGTTCAGGCCTTGCCTGGCGAGCTGGTCTTCTCCAACGAGTACCCAATCTTCACTGCGCCGACGCTCAAGCGGATCGTCCACCACTCCATCGACCGAGCGATCCGAGAGATCGTTTCGCCCGTTGTCGAGCGCTCGGTTACCATCGCCGGCATCTCTTCTCGTGACCTGGTCCAGAAGGACTTCGGCATGGAGGGCGACGCGTCGCGCATGCGACACTCGGCGCACCTCATGGTGCAGAACCTCGCCGGTAACCTCGCTATCGTCACTTGCAAAGAGCCCCTCCGATCGGCGATGATCACTAACATCCGAAGCATGCTGAGTCAGAACGGCTTCACCGAGGAGAGCATGCCCGACGCAATGATCGCGGGAGTCGTCAATGACAACATCGACGCTGGATGCTCGGTGATCAAGAAGGCCGCGATGGAGAAAGCTGCCAAGGACATCGATGTCAACCTCGGCCCGCAATACGCTGCCCGACGTGCTCACCGCGAGTCACGCAGCAACCAGCCATTCTGGGACGGGGCTTCGTTCGGCGTGGCGATCTCTCATTCTGCCTTGCCGGATCCCTTGCGTCTTCGAAACGGGGGTCTCTCCCAGAACCAACTCCGGGTCTACGAAGACTTTGCCGAGAACGCTCGAGTCATTCCACCCGCGAACGGCGAGGTGTACTATCACCAGGACATCGATCTGGCCGGTCCCAAGCGAGTCGCGACGGCCTCGCCTATGTATTCTGAGCGCGACGCTGCGCCGATCGTCAATCCTCAGGCGGCTCTGGACAAGTTCCACGAGATCATCGCGGAGGTGGAGAAGGCTGTTGCAGGTGCACCGGTGCAATCGATCTCCGGCTTGCCTGCAAACCACGAGATCCGACACATGATCCAGGCCATCGTCATCGTTGCGAGCCAGGCAAACAACCGAGAGGGCACGACCTTGGTCATATCGCAAAAGGTCGTGCAGCTGCTGTACAAATCGGTCGCGCAGCTAGGTCGGGAGGTTTACGTCTTGATGCTGCAACAGCTATGCGACATATCGCGAAAGGTGGACAAGGAGGTCAAGCAGTGGTTGATTTACGCGGAGGACTCGGTGAGTTGAGCGGGTGCTCAGACAGCATTGTCGCTCACGTGCAGCGCAAATTCAACGTGCCCGTTACGGTCACGCTCATTCGAGCTGGTTTCCTGAACATCAGCGAACTCGATGCGCAGCTCGCTCAAGTCATGCTTCGCTCGTTCGCTCGCGAGATGCAGGACTTCGTAGCGGGGCTCATTCGCGAATGTTCATTGTCCGAACACCCCTCGGTCCCTAGGAATGGCTTTGCCATTTCCCTTGCGGCTCTGCTTAAGTCGCACGAGCTCGGACATGCGACCAGGGCTGTCGAGGACCTGCTCGAGGAGATGCGCGGTCCCCGCGCCGAGGCTGTGGAGAAGCCGGACGTCAAGCCCCCTGTCGACACCAAGACTCAGGACCGACTCCAGCACTATTTCCTCGAATGGGTGCGAGTGTTTTCGACCACGAAGAATGCCGACACCGCCTTTGTACCGTACATCACCTTCCTGCAGAAGGAGGGCATCCTCAACGGCGAAGATATCTCGTCAGCCTTCTACCGTACCGCCATGAACTGCGCGGTCGACCTGGACACGAGCAAGATCGACTCGGGCAAATTCTTTGGCACGGACGCGCTGGCCAAGCTGGTCGTCTTGATCGTCAAGAACTACGGCGACAAGTCGGGCACGTCGAGTGTCGGCCGGACGGTGTACTACTTCAACAAGATTGTCACGATCATGAGCTACACCTTGGTCCAGCGACAGCTGGAAGACGGCTTCGAGCAACGGCCCTGGAGCCGGTTCTTCACCAGCACGCTGAGCGAACTCTCCCATCTCGAGCAGGGCTTGCCAGATGTGTACGTTGGGTGCATCAAGTCGTTCGCCAACGCGCTTGGGATCATCCAGCCGACTTACGCGCCCCGATTCGCCTTCGGATGGCTGTCCATCGTCTCGCACCGATTCTTCATGCCCAAGCTGCTTGGGGGCTTCCCGAACCGAGACCAAGGATGGCCGGACTACCACCGCTGCCTCATGTGGCTTTTGCGATTCCTCGGACCGTTCCTGGGTCAAGGGCACATGACGCCGTCGTCCAAATCGCTCTACAACGCTACGCTCCGCCTGGCCCTGGTGCTGATGCACGACTTCCCGGAGTTCCTGGTCGAGTTCTACCACACCATCTCGACTGCGATCCCGCCGCACTGCGTGCAGCTGCGCAACATCGTTCTCGCTGCATTCCCATCGTCCGAGGCGCCACTGCCGCCGTATTACAGGCGACTGGACCAACTTGTCGGCGACATGCAGCTGTTCCCCACGGTACGATCCGACTACGTCTCGGCCCTCTCGGCCGGCAACATCCGCGCAGCGATCGACTTGCACGTGCGATCTGGTTCGCCGCCCAGTCAGGCGATCGTCGCCGAGCTTAAGAACCGCATCGCTGTCAAGAGCGTTGGACATGATGGCCAGACTGTCATCACATGGAACCACACTTTGCTCCATGCGGCCGTGTTCTACCTCGGCACTAGCTGCGTCGGTAGAATCATGGCGCAGCGAAGCGTGGTCGAATTCGACCCGAAGGCGCCTGAGGTGGTCATCCTCGCCAACTTGGCGTTCGCGCTGGATTCTGAAGGTCAGTCAGTCTTCAGTGTAGGCAAAGGTCAGCGCTTACCCTCAGGTCAATACTACATGCTCTCAGTCATTGCCGACCAGCTGCGATACCCCTCGGCGCACACCTACTTCTTCATCTCTTTCCTCCTCTTCCTCTTCTCTACGGCCGTCGCGCACCCCAACCCGGAGCAAGTTGGATCGGCCATCCCCGAACGCATCTCTCGCATCCTGCTCGAGCGGGTCATCGTCTCCAAGCCGCACCCCTGGGGTCTCATCATCGCGTTCGTGGAGCTCATGGACGACGAATCTCTCGGGTTCTGGCAGCAGCCGTTTGTCAAATCCGAGGAGGAGATCTACCTTTTGTTCGTGCGTGCGCAGCAGAGCATCTCGGCGGGCACGGGCAATGGCGTTGTCGTGGGCCAGGTGGTCCATGGGCAGCAGAACACCCGTGCGGCTGGCTACGAGGGTGGTCAAGTCGTCGGGCAAGGGGCGCCCGGTCAGCAGTAATGCAGGTGAGTCGCATACAAGGTGATGAGGGCGAAGCTAATCGTAGTCGAAACGCCGCGAACATCTAGAACGAAACAGCAACTGTACTATCATGGAACTTTCTCGCATTGTCTCGACTCGGCTTGCCGCCCCGCTCAACCAGCATTTGATACCCCGCCAAACGAAGGCTTGATCGGTGTCGCCCGATGAAGCCGACCTTTGGCATTACCAACAGTCGCGTCGCTGGCAAGTTTCGAATCATTTCGACTAAAATGTGTGTGCAACTATCATAGAACGATACGAGGCGGGGCGGGAAGAGGGGGTGGAGAAAAGATCGATCGACCAGATATGACGACACGCCTGCGCCATCAGACGATTTGGGCGCGATGAGACGCATTTTATGGCGAAGACGCAGACGACTCAATAATATACGCTCTAATACGTCTCGGAACTGTACCAACGATCACGCTGAAAAGGGACTCTCGTGGTGATACAATTCGGCAACTGACGGCGCGAATGACTGTCTCTTGGCAGAGGCGAGGATAGCATGTACGAGGAGGATGGGAAAAGGTGGAAAGAGCAGGCTTCGAGGGCAGGCGGGCCACGAGGTTGCCTGGGTCGTGTGATTGCGCCAGGGCAGGACGTACACGTAGATGGTCAATGGGTCTCTTCATATCGGTTTGTACTATCACTTTGGGATGGAACATGACATGAGTATCTGAGTATCTGCTGCATAAGCTTATTATCCGTCAATTAGCGATTATGCCGGTTATGAACCCCCACCTCCACTTTCTCGGTCCGCGTCGTCTGAGCCAGAGTCAATCGCCGGCCCCTCTGGCAGAGGCTTGGCGAGTGATGGCTCCTTTTCATGCACTGCGTCAGTCCAACCGTCGATGATATAGCAACGATGACGGCGACGGTGCTGATTGTCACGGCGGTAGGCTGTCAGCTGGTCAGTGCGCGGCAGTCCCGATCAAAACGAGAGAGACCCCATGGACCGGTAACGAAGGAGTTCGTGAGCGAGGCCGAGCTGGGGGCAAGATTCCTGGACAAAGGGAAATACAAGTTGGACCTGGCCGGCGCAGACCTCGATGGTGTCCTGGAGCTTTCCCTAGAGCGCACAGCCGACGACGACGAGGGCTACTTGGTGGAAGTCCCGCTCCGCATCAGCCGGGTACTTCGGCATCGCGGGTGGGAACGGCTTCATGTCCCGGGCTCAGTCGCGGTGCTCAGAGCGTATCGCGTGATGGTCAGGCTTCTCACTCCTCTTTCCTCAGACGTTTGGGCTGACAACACAGCACGAAAGCCGGTTGGCTGTGGTGATCATCTGGACGGACGGGACCGCCAACTGGATGCGTGATGTCGATGATGCTACGCCGCTTGGGGAGCTCTGTATGCCTGGGACACATGAGTCGTGCGCGCTCTACGGCTGTAAGTTGCTGGATCCGCGTCAAGCAAGCGACGCCACTCACGCCAGATCCAATATCACAATGCCAGCAGCCGAGTACGCCCATCGCTCAGCAGCTACTGGATGGTGTGCGGTACTTGGACGTCCGGCTCCGCGTGGTCGGCGATGAGCTGCTCAGTGCGTTGCCTCTCTGACCGCCGGCTGACGCAAGTGTACCACGGCCCTCGGCCCCAACGGTCCTCCCTCCCGATCCTCCTCGATGTACTCCACGACTTCTTGGACCTACACCCCACCGAGACATTCATCCTCTGCCTCAAGGAAGAGTCCCCGCCGTTCCATCCGCAATTCTCCAGCCTCGTCTACAGCTACTTCAAGCCGCACGCGGACAGGTGGTTCCTCCATAATCGCATACCGAAGCTGGGCGAGGTGCGCGGCAAGGGCATACTCATGACCCGCTTCCCGGACGGAAACAAGGACTGGATAGACGGTCTGGGAATACATCCTTATACGTGGCCGGACAGCCGGCGCCAGGGCTTTGAGTGGGACTGCGAGGGGACGAGGTTCCGCATACAGGACTGGTATAGGGTTCCGACGTTCCTGGAGATACCCGAGAAGTTCCAGGTGGTAAGTTGGAGTCCTTTCCGCGGGATGACTGCTGCAGTCACTCACGCCAGATACTCGCTCACCTCGAGCCGACATTACGCAACGCGCCCGGACACCCATTCTCGCTCTCGTATACGTCGGCCTCGGGTTTCCCGCTATCTTTCCCCACTATCATAGCCAAGGGCTTCGGCTTTCCGTCGTGGGATTTGGGAATATACGGGATCAACACCCGCCTGCTTCATTGGCTGCTATGCCGGATGGCAGACGGGCAAAAAGTCAGATCTTGCTTCGCTATAGACTTTTATCGCCAAGCGGACGGTTCGGAGGAGAATGACATTGCACATGTGCTTGTATCCATGAACTCTTTGTAACAAGCATCTCGACATATCGCGCATCACATGTCTGTTCGATACATCAATGCATGCCTGCTGCAGCCGTAGCCTAGATGAGCGGATCCTTTTCCTCGTCCGGCAGAGCGATCTTGCCGTCCGCGGCCCCCTTGGCCCAGATCCAGAAGCCTACCACAATCGCGGACAATGCCCCCCATACACTCCTCGCCCAGCTCACGACTCGCCAGTGCGGCGCGTCGTCAGCTCCTGCCACGGCAGCCGCATTGCCGTCTTTCTCCCACCCGGCGATGTCACCCACGACGACCTCGAAATCGCCCTTCTGCCCGCCAAAATCGCTTCGGCACATCAAGCTCAGCTCGTAGATCTTTTCCGAGTGGAACGGCTGCCATCGGGGATCATGCTTCGGGACCTCCCTCCCGCGGTACGTAACCTTGAAGTCGTCAAACGCTAGGTTAACCACCTCGGCTGCGTCCTTGGCTTGCTTGGAAGGGGTGAAGGACGCCTCGTACGATAGCGAGGCGGCCTCCGGCTGAGGCGGCGTCTTGGGGCGGCTGGGGGGTCGCGTGTTGAGTGACGTCTTGAGCACGAGAGTAAAGGTGTTCGCTCGGGGAGAGGACGAGGTGGACGAGACCTCCGAGGCGGACGAAGAAGGGTGAATGGTCAATGTCACGCCTTGGTACGTTGTTCGGGGTAGATGAAGCGGTTCGGGGCCGAAGCGGTATCGCTGGGAAGCGAATCCTGCGCCGCCGAGGGTATCGATATCTGCCATGAGCATCATTTACGGCAAGGCAGGCGCCGAGACGGGCATACCGAGATGCCCGAAGAACTTTGCCCCGGTCGGCTTGTCGGAAAGTGCCGACCCGGAGGGTGCTTTCAAGTGGACCGGCTCGAGGTGGGAGGTCGAAGATCCGCCGCGGACGCGGTCGTCCACGTCTGTCCATGTGGAGAAGTCCCAAGGGGGAAAGATTGATTTGGTCATGCTGGACTGGTTGGAAGAGGGGTGCTTGGAAGGAATCACCCTTGTGCTGAAGATGACGGGCGACAGAACAGCACATCGAGGATCGCCGGCTGACGTCATCACTTTGCCCATATGGCGCAACTGGTGTTGCGGGCATGGCCATTACGACAAGGAGGTCACTGCAAGCTCTAAAGGACCCAGCGGCACAGCAGATGGCTCATGGATGGACGGCCGACGTGTTTTTGAGACGCACGTAGCTGGAGCCAGGCTAAAGGCGATAGTCAATTGTCCATTGGTAGTTACATGACGTGCACGGGAGGTGTCCACGAGCGAGGCATTGCGCCCAAGGGATGCTGGCGGGATTATACAGTGTTCAGAAGCAGCGCAAGGCCATGTGCCATCACTTTCTGGATCGCCTCCTCTTCACGCTGCCCGTGGCGGAACAAGACTTGGTCTTCGTGGCCGTCACTGCTTCCTCAGAGCCAGTCGCCGACGACTCGGGCGGCTCGCCCACCAGCACCGGCGGCGGCGGTGGCGCAAGCGAAGACTGCGGCTCGCCGCTGAGCGACGGGGCTGGAGACGACACCCCAGGGGATGCAGCAGTCGTAGTTGCGGCTTCGTTCTCAGACGAAGCGGTGTCTGAGGACTCGGGAATGGGCGACGGCAGCGGCGCAGGGCCCGCCACAGGCCCGTCTCCGTCTTCGCCCGAAGGACCGGGCAGTATGATACCGGGCCTGCCATTCAGCATACCACTCAGGCCGGAGGCATGTTGACGTACGCCTGCACCTCGCCGAAGATGGGTCCTTGCTCCTGGAACCTGGAGACGTCAATCTTCTGGGCGTACGTCTGGCGGTCGTCTCCGCTGCGAGTCAGTGCTGCCGTCACTTCCAAGGGTATGGCGTACCAAGATCCCTCGGGGTTTTCGGACGCATGGAACACGTTCCACAGCTCGGTACCGTCTGGGCTGGTGAAGATACTGCATACATCAGTGTGCATCTTGGCAGGCGGGATGGGTCAAGCTTACGCGTTGTGACCTGTGCTGGTCAAGCCATTTCCGCGGGTCAGAACCGGGTTAGGGGCTTTCTGCCATGACTCGGGGAGTAAAGGATCGTCGCCCACGAGGTGGAGCTGCACATCAACCTTTACTGCCTTGCAATGATGTGGAGGAACCAACCAGGCCCAAGCTGTCTGCGGCAATCAGCGTCTATCCGAGTGCTCGAGAACAGACCGGTACTCACATTCGGGCGAGAAACAGAAACTGCCCGAGAAGACTAGACTGCCAGTGAGCTATGCCCTTGTCTGGTGATACTTCAATGCCTCACTAGACTTCGTTGTCCCAGTATAGGGGGGCGGGACCTTCGTTGATTGCTCTACCCTGCACCTCCCACTCCGCTGTCGGCTGGCTGATCACGCCCACCTTGGACAAATCGATCTCCGTCGGGGTCGTCAGCGGGGCAATGCAGAGGGCCTGCTCTTCCGGTCCAGACCTCGCTTGGCCACGGTGGCAGGACCAAACGAAGTAGGGAGTATCCTTGACATTCAGTACGGTGCCGTCAATTCTGCTATTCAGCGCCGAGCAAGCATCCGACGATGGTTGGCTTACCCGTAATCAGTCGTGAGCTGGATTGGCGCTCCGTACGGATCCATGGGCTACACTCAGCGGATCGTTCCCATCGGACGGCGTGCTTCATACATTCGCGCCTCCCTCGAGGACATAGGACATCGACTCGAAAGTGTAGTGCAGGTACCACTTGCCGCCGAGCTGGTGTAGTTCTGGTCGATGTCAACAGGGCGAATGTAGTAGCTCGAAGATGACCCACCGGGCGCCCAGACGCTGCGCTTGTCCTGCATAGCGGCATCCTGGTACACCGTGACCCTCTCAGCCGTCTTCAGCTGGCTGCAAAGTCAGTGCCTCTGATCTTGGTGCCTTGAAGATACGCACTTGAGCGTGGGCGCCGTGGCGATGTACAGCTGGTTGACCGGTGTGGCGAGGAAATAGTACGCGCTACCATCAGTGCTTCAAGCGACCTCTCCGATTTGACCTAGACGGACCGAGTGGAGTTGTCATACACTGCTATGAGCCGGAGTCCTGCACAACGTAAGTTCGACTTCGGAGGGACGCACCGACGAAAGGGTCCGGGCCTTGCCTTCGACATCAGCACACAATCCTTCTCACCAAGTCCTGCAGCTATGGGACTCGCCTGATGGGCTGCCAATCAGCGACCGGCAGTAGAGCAGAAGGCGTATGTACTCACGTTGGAGTACTCTTCCGCCAAGACTCCCACACTCGCACTCGCAGCCAGAGCGGAAAAGAGGACTTTCCACAGCATGATCACAATATAGACAGTTGCAATAGAAAGGCGTGAGTTAGTTTAACGAATGTAGAGTATTGAAGGACTGGACGGGACAAGGTGGTTCAACAGGACTGCCGTACTGGAGCGGGGGACAGATATACAGGTCTGATATCGCATTCGGCGCCCGAATTTCACGGAGCCATCGCCGTCAAAGGAGGGTACGCCCCCGCTCGGCGAATGTGAGGTGCCTCGCCCGAGGCACTCGGTCGCATTGGACTAGGCTTCGCAAGGCGATGTCGATGACCAGCTGTCCGAGGGGAAGGTGGGGAGGCGAGGGGAGTGCTTCGGTTTCAGTCGCGATCGCCGGATGGCCGAAGATCCGAACATGGATGGTCAGTGCTTGGACTTTGCTGGACACTCTCGTAAGGGGTTCTCGCGTTTCATAATCGCTGACCGACTGACCGCCGAGACCGATCAAGGAGGAGCCAGGACGACGTGTCCTCGCGCTGGCGGCGGCTAAGTATCTCTGAGCGCTGCGCGATGCCAAGCGCCTCCGGTTCGACCTGGAACAAGCACCAGATGCTCACAAATATGCATACAACATGAAAGGCTCACAATCATCCTCTTGGCGGGGGCGTTCACCATCTCCCATCCCCAATCACCTATTGACACCCTCAGGATTTCGCCCTTCCTTCACTTCTTCGCCTTCATCTGCCTGGCAAACTTGTTGAACTTGGCATTGTCATTTCGGATACGGTCCACCAGCGCCTTGTCCTCCTTTCGATGCAGCGTCTGCGACTCTGGGGCGACAGTGTACTGCATGTCCTGTATGTCAGCCTCGGTCCCGTTTGGCACGTCATGTTAGCAAACCGCGCAACGACTCACTCTCGTGTTGAACAGCCTCGCGCCCTTCCTCCCCTCATTGTCCCTGATTGCAGCCATGACGTCGAATCGTCGTTTCTTCGTGATGGTTGACCTAGGCGCCACAGGGTCTTCCACGCCCTCCAACCCCTCGCCATCATCCCGGTCCCTGCGCTCCACCGTCCTCGGCTCGAGAATTGCTTCTGATGCGGTCTGGACGTGTCGTGAGCGCAAGTTGGCCGGTCGCTTGATGATCGGACGGGACCACGCCTGCACGAGCGTATCCGCTTGACGGCTAATTTCGGGTGTGACTCGCTTCGCACGTGTGTAAAACAAGACAATTGGGCCCAGTCGGCACTCCTTCAGCGTTTGCGTGTCCAAATCCATCTGGAATCAGAGACCGTTCTGAACGGGGAACGGGCACGGGGCACCACGCACCTTCGGCAGCACCTCAAAGATTGCCTTTTGTATGCCGACCGCGGGCAAAGCGCCAACAGGCGGGATCGGTTCGAGCCACATCCGCACAGCCTCCAGCACGCCATTATCGATGATGCTCTGCCAGAGCGTCGTACTGCGATCAGCGCCGATCGACGGTGTCACAAGCCGTTGACTCGGGCTCACTTTCTCAAGATCGCCATCGCCTCGTCCAGCATTGCCAGCTTTGCCGTAGCCGGTCGCTTCGCCTGGACCGACTTGCTATCCCGCTCGGCGGCTTCCGCCATTCGGTCTCGCAATCGCACACACAGGTCGTCGTGGAACGAGTCAACGATCTGGCGTGAGCTGGTGCTTGTTAGAACTGATGTGCTGCACTTACATCCACATCTTCGTCCGTCTTCTTCTTCTTGCGCGGAATCTTGACCTTTTTGCCGATACTGTCAATGCGATCGTGCAGCTGCTTCTTACGGACTGATTGTGAGCTGTAAGACAAAACACCTAGCGAATGGCTCACGCTCCGCCTCGGACGGCTGCTCCCCTGCATCATCCTCGTCAATGTCTTCCGCAGCGCGCTCTTTGCGTGCGCGCTTCTCCTTCTTCTCCTTCCTCTTCTTCTTCCGTCTGCGCTCCGCCTCCTCATCATCGTCATCGTCGTCTCGGTCCTCATCCTCGTCCTCGTCGACATCCTCATCAACGTCTGCGCGCTTCTCTTTCTTCTTGAAGCTGGGAACTTTCCCCGCTGCGCTGCTTGATCCTGGCGCGAAGGCCTCGTCCTCGTCACGGTCCTCGTCTACGTCTTCGTCATCCTGATCCGCCTCAGCGTTGCCTCCGGCGGCTTTTGCGGCGGGAGCAGTGACAGCGGCGTCCTCGTCCTCATCCTCGTCAACGTCGGCGCCTCCACTTGCTGCATCCGGTCGCGCTGATGCTTCATCTTCGTCGGCGTCTTGCCCAACTACCTCCTCGGGCACGGCAGCGTCCTCGTCGTCATTGTCGTCGTCGTCTCCGCCGAAGACTTGGTCGTACAAGCGACCTTGCGTCGCAGTCCCCGCTCCTGGATTGACGAGCGTCGGCGGTTCGGCGGATCCCCTGCTGGAGTACGGCGAGGCGGACATGATGGTAGCTTGTGACAAGGTAGTGAGTGTTCTGCAAGTTGAGCGAGATGTCAATGCAACCAGGTGAGCGAGGTGGACGAGGTGAGGCGGCAAACACCGAATGTGGCGAATGAGAGCGGGATCAAATTCCACGCGACTTGGGGGTGAGACGAGACGAGACGCGGTCGGTGGTGGCCCGGACCACGGCGGCACCGGCTCATGCGCGGTTGTTCCTAGAGCAAGCACAACTCTCGACCCATACTTGTAGCCTCTCTTCCCTCCTCATCTCCTCAATATCCCTCACATCCAAGATGCCGTCTGTCGCTACGATCCTGAGCAGTGAGTCAGACATCCGCCGTCATCTGAGAGCTATCACTGACTTACAGTGCTGCGTCACCCGGTTAGGCTTTCGGCACAGTACTAGGCAGCTCGGACTGACATTGCAGACCGAAGCGCGGGCGATGATCAACTACAAGATATGGCACGACAAGTCGAGAGATATCACCGACCCCAAGGAGTTTGCGACGTCTGGATATGACAGGCCGACCATGAAGACGTGTTGGGAGCTGCTCGACCAGACGAGCAGGAGTTTCGCCATGGTGATCCAGGAGCTCGAGGGGGACTTGGCCCGGACCGTGAGTGGGAGTGTCGACAATCGTTCACGGGGCTGACACTCAGGTGTGTATCTTCTACCTCGTGCTCCGTGCACTCGACACCATCGAAGACGACATGACCATTCCCAACTCGACGAAGCTGCCCCACCTGCGGAGCCTGCACTTGAAGCTGTACGAGCCGGGATGGACGTTCAACGAGTCAAACGAGAAGGACAAGGCGGTCTTGGAGAAGTTTGACTCGATCCAGGCCGAGTTTGCGACCCTCGACCCGTCGTATGTGCACTCTTTATCCTCGTGACATGCCCTCACCCCAGATACCAAGCGGTCATTAGCGATATTTGCCGCAAGATGGGCGCTGGTATGGCCGACTTTGCTGCGCTCGCGACGCCCCAACAGCCGGTCGCCGAAGTGGGCTCGATTGCAGACTATGACCTGTACTGCCACTACGTCGCCGGTCTCGTCGGCGAGGGCCTGTCCGGCCTCTTCTCGTCTTCCGGCAAGGAACGCCCGTGGCTCGCTCAGCAGCTAACCCTCTCCAACTCGATGGGCCTGCTGCTGCAAAAGACGAACATCCTGCGGGATATCCACGAGGATGTCATGGACGGCCGTGGCTTCTGGCCGCGCGCCATCTGGAGCAAGTACGGCTTCAACAGCATGAAGGAGTTGATCGACCCGAGCCGGGAGAAGGAGGCCATGTGGGTCGCAAGCGAGATGACGCTTGATGCTCTTCGACATGCCACCGACGCGCTCGATTACTTGACGTTGCTCAAATGTCAGAGCGTCTTCAACTTTGTCGCCATCCCCGCGGTGATGGCCATCGCCACGCTCGACCGGTGCTACATGAACCCTCTGATCCTGAAGCAAAATGTCAAGATCAGGCGAGGCGAGGCGATCCGCGTGAGTTGCGCGGTCCTTTACATTTGCAGAGCACATGAAGCTGACTGCAGCTCATCATGCGAGCGGTCAACCCGCGCGACGTCGCCATCGTGTTCCGAAGTCATGTCCGCAGCATCCACTCCAAGGTCAAGCCTGACGACCCGAACCTGCTCAAGATCAGCATTGCCTGCGCCAAGGTGATTTGGTTCATCCGCGTGCCAAAGTGACTGAAACTGATGCCAGGTCGAGCAATGGACAGAGCACCACTACCCCTCGTTCCTCGAGATCCAGGGCGCGTCCGGCTCCGCTTCGACCGCTATCAACCCCGCCTCGACCGACGCCCGTGTGCCGATGTATGTGGCGCTCGCAAAGGGAATTCAGGAGCAGGCGGCCAAGGCGAAGAAGGACGCTTTGATGGCGGACTTGCAGGCCCGGGGGATCATCAAGGCGCGATCACCGGAAGAGGAGGCCCGCGCGGAGGAGATGCGACAGAAGCTCGAGGAGGAGGGTGCGCCGTGGCTCATGATCATCGGCGTGGTGGTCGGTGTGTTGTCGCTCATGGCGGGCCTGGGAGGCGCCATCGTGTACGTCATCCTGAAGTACTACGGAGACCAGTAGGCGGAACGGCGAAAATATCATTCTCAGGGGTCAGTGGGTGTATCGGAGGCGAAAATGGTTGCAAATGTGCTTCGCAGGAGTAATGGTCTCGGTCTGACATGGTATGACCCGATGGTGTCCGCATGCAATCTGTACATAGCTATACATCGGCTCGGCTCGCAGGTTGGACCTTTGGCGAGCGCGGCGGTCTAGATCTACAATGATGTGGTCGGTACTCTTACAAACCCGCCCTATCAGCGGATGGTCGTATATCCCGACCCCTTCTTCTCAGCCACCTCGTCCACCTTCTTGTCTGCCGTATCGTGCGCGGCGATCGTGCCGAGTTTGGACATGTCCATCGTGTTGTTCTTCGGGTCGCCCTTGAACCCGACGTACCAGACGCTACTTCGATTGCCCGTGATTGACTCGCTCTGCGCGTCAGCTGGCCGCTGCATACGAACAGGAGAGTTGATGGCACTCACAAAGAACAGCGTGACGGAATGCACCGACGCGAGCTTCTGCACCTTCAGACCCCACTCCTCTACCTCCCGCACCCCGCCCGCACCGCGTTGGACGACCGGCGGCGACGATACGTCCAGGTCCATGATAGGCGTGAGGCCCTCGACGTCGGAGAAGTCGGGGCAGGTGGGGAGGTTGGCGAAGAGACGTAAGCGCCCGGGACGGTTGGGATGAGATGGAGGTGGAGGCAGGAGCAGTAATGTGCGGAGGCGGAGGGACTGGATGAAAGGGATGTGAAGGATGAGCTGGGGTCAGCGGTGCCCTCGATCACCCTATCCCCGGCATGCAGACGTTTGAGTAGTGTATCATGAGGGTCGCGTGATGGTAGGCGCCCACTCACCTCGTCGTCGACGCCGGAATCGACCCCGCCCTCGGTCAGCCGGTCATCCCATGTCTTGATCACCCGAGGTGCCGATGCCGGTTCAGCGAGGTTCACGCCGGTCACACTGGAATCAGCGACGCATGCTGGGGACCAAATCGAGATCTGACGCACTTGTCACGATCAATCTGGGACCACAGGTTGGCGTTGCTCCCCGCCCCGGCCGTCACTCGCTCGAGCACGGATGTCGAGACGGACTCGTTCAGGTCATCGGCGGTAAGATCGTCCGCGCAGCTCATGGCGGAAAAAGCACAGCCTATATCAGCTGGGTCCGATTATGATGTCTAGTTCAGCGAGCGTGGTTCATGAGCTGGTGTCGTCGTGCTGATCGCGAGTATCGAAGTCAAATGGTGTGCGGCACACAGGTGGACAGGTCCGGTCTTGGTCATCGCCGGATGGCGACAGCGGCGACGTCCGTCAAAACAAAGGACTGACAATGTGTTTACAGGCCGCATACGTCTGCGTTCAAGATCTGCGGAAAGGAGCTCAATGGCAGCACGAGGCGAAACTATATACACATGCATGATGCGGCGATACCGATGATGACCGACAGACCGGCACTGGTCGCCGAGGCCTGCACAACGCCTGTTTTTGCTATTCCCTTCCACCGCTCCTCACCTAACATGGCCGCGCCATGTCAATCCCAATAACAGCGATCATCTCCTCGAAGGCGATTGATCCCTGTCTCGTCCTCCTCCACGTCTTGGTCCGCCCGCAGCTCCACGACTTCGGCCATTTGCTGCTGATCCCTTCGAGAACGCAAAGTCGCTGCGGGTCAGCTGAGTTCCGCGCCTGTGTCGTGGGGTCCAGGAGGTCCATCGCTCCGATAGCGAGTCCGTGGATAGTATAGACAGGCTCGTTGCTACACTTGGCGACAATCTCGTTTCTTCGACAGTGCGAAGAAGCCGCTCGTCCTCGTTAATACGAAGACAGGAAACCTCGTTGTTCCCGGCTTCCTGTCTTTATGCCAACGAGACGCTAAGATCCGTCTCCAATTCTCATGGACTCTGTCCGTGCACCTGACACCTCTCCAGCGGTCGCAGCAGTCCCAGAACACTCACGTCGTGATCGTCTTCTCCAGGAACTCGGTCCCGCTCGTCCCCTTGATAGCCGCCTCCGCCTCCTCCTTGTTCGCGTACTCGATCAAGGCGTAGCCCTGCAGATGAGCTTGGCACTCTCTGGCGGCCATCCGGCTCGTGTACGCACCATCACGTATCCGGTACGCCTGTTGAGCGCGATCGACAGGTTCCTCATCTCTCCAAACTCTCCAAACAGGTCTTGCAAGTCCTCTTCTTGCGTCTCCTCATTCAGCCCGGTGACTATGATGATCCAGCCCTCGACCGCTGCACGTGAGCTTTCGAAGACTCCAAGACAAAACAAGCTCACACTTCTGAGCCCAGTCGTATGCGTCTTTCGATCCGTTGGCCCGTCGGGCTGCTGTTCAGCTGGACATCGAAGCTCAACGGGGATAGCTTACCATCCATCTCAACGTCGGCCATGTTTGCTCAAGGTGTTGATCTGTACGATTCGTATGAAAGTCAAGTAGAGCAGACAGCTGTAAATTGGATGATGGCTGAGTGGTTCTTGTTCGTATGTCTGGCTAGAGTCAATGAACGTCGTCGAAAGGTTCGAGCTCGCTATCGTCCACCGCACTGCCAGACAAGACGCGCAAGGCGGGGATTGCCGGAAATTGCCTCCACTGTGGCACTCTCCTCTTTCATCTCCCTCTGCTCGCACTTCTATGTTCATGCATTCACACTTTCCCTCGTCCATGTGACCTCAAAGATCCTGCGCAGATAGCCACGCACCAAACTATACAAAGAGGGCGAGGTCGACCACCGCCAAGTCGCGGCATTCAGCCTTTCAAACCGCGCGCCGGCCTCTTCTCCGCCATCATGGTTCAACACTCAACCGCACTGGGCGCCTCGGCCGAGACAGCCCTGGACCCGTCTCACCCGCTCTCCACCAGCACCTTCCGCTCGATCATACCGAACCTCGATGCCATCCTTGAGAAATTGCTCGAGCAAGGAACATCCGACAGCCCGCCGGGCAATGTCGAAGCATCCGCCCAGGTCGCACAGCAGGTGAGCTGTTCACACGGTGAAATGAGTACGAGCTGACGGCAGGCTCGGGAGCTTGCGACTGCGCTCAAGGAGATGCGCGAGGCGGCGTTGACTCTGCCGGGAGGAGCATACAGCACGGACGCGATACAACGCATGACTGGCATTCTACAGGCTGAAGCCGAGAAGCGGAGGTGAGTTCGCACTCGGCCCGGCTGGAGCTTCGCTGATTATACAGAACTTTGCTGAGAGCCTTCGGGGGGAGAGACATGCCTTCCACGGCGAGTGCGGCGCAGGAGCGGAGGTCTGGGGATAACAGTGTCATGCCGTCACCGGCGACGCGCCTTGCGAATGAGGAAGAGGACTGAGATGGGTACCCATGGGCCGAGCACGGCTCGGGCATGCGGAGGCGTAACGACACATAACGATAGCACGACACGCACGATTTGTTGATGAGCGCTCATGTATGTGGTGTCCACCTCTACCAAGTGGCAGCTCTCGAGATGGTTACCGTGCAGAATCGGAGGGGTACCCACTCCACAGGATCGGAGCATCGTCTCAAAGCGAGGGCCAAGCCGCGGGCCTCGTTCTGCGTCACCTGTCTTACAATCTGGCTAATAAGCTCGTCCCGGAATATGAATAGCGTAGCACTTGACTGCTCACAAACTTCTCTCACTATGCCAGCCTTCGGCTCGGAGCAACAGGAAGACCGGAGACTGGACAGTCTTCTAGGCGACAAAGTGTCATGTCGTAGCGGTGGAAGAGAGGGGTCTCAACCCCCTGCCACATATGCATCTCAGTCCTCAGTTCCTATGTACATAGTGTAAATCGGATACAAGGTTCACTACCAAGCGTTTCGCAGTGGCATGTTGTTTGTGTCTTCCCACCGTCTGAGAGACTCCCACACAGTCCCTGGAAGCGACACGCCTCGCTCACCTTTGTCCCACAGCCTAGGACGGTTGACATTTCTGTAAACATCATCCAACAGCCAGCCAGGCAAGGCATGCCCATTGAAATCAGTCATGTCAACACAGCCCCCTTTGAGCCATGCTGATTTCCAATTAGGGACCTGATCTTCCTGCTCTTTAGCCAAATCTTGGTTGCTGTGGCAGCCACTCACCTCTGGCAAGAGTGCAGCACTGCCTTGTGTGAGGTACAGCCCCATTTCATCAGAGTCTTGAGGTGGCGCTAAAATTCTTGAACCAAAAACGTGGTCCCTCCATTTGCTGAAGCCCTCGACTACTGTTCCCTCAATGCATTGAATATCCTGTCGCGCATGGACAAGCATGTCAGTGCCATTTGTGAAAGTAGTGAAACGCAGGCCAGTGTACAAGTGACCCCACAGATTCCTGGAAGACCCATCCAAAATGGCTTTGGCAGTCAAAGTGCTGATGTGGTGCAGCTGGGGGGCTTGTTTCAGGCCCTGCACAAGCCATTTGCTGAGAGGCATTGTGTGCCCCGGTCGAGCGAAACCAGTGAAAGGCGTCTGTGCAGTCCTCCCAAATAAACGACTGTCAATGGTGAGCTTGCAAAGAGTAGGATGCTGTGGTAAAACCCCAGGCCAAAACTTTGCATCAGCAGTTTGCAGATGTGTTATACACTCACCCCTGTTACCAAATCCAACCATTTCAAGTTTGGCAACCAGTCTGTTCCAAGTTGGTAATTGCCTGTCATGATCCGCCATGCGCTTGGTCCGCTGTGGAGGTTACGGATTGTCTCATTTTGCAAAATCTCTCTCAGAATTGCAGCTTCATCCTCATTTGCCCGTGCAGTCTCATATAAAGTCAGGGTGCACAATTGTGGTGCTTCTGCCACAAGGTCAACAGTTGCCTGTGGCCAGGCCAGGGCATTGAATGACAGTGATTTTAAATCCGGCATTTTGGGCGGCTTAGCCGCTGAGGAGATGTTGCTCTGAGTGACTTTTGTCAGAAGCGTGGTGTAGCCTATCC